>JAPYYW010000148.1:0-185799 GCA_030522545.1 Cremastinae sp. A BG-2022a | reverse complement strand
TAAAAAAGCAAGGATAATATTCAAAATTCTCTTTTAATGGTAAATTCCACGACTACCGCGAGGGCGCGAAGCGCCCGAGCCACTATAACCTGCTAGTTTAATTATATTATTAAAAAGGTAAAAATGTATTTGAGTCAATTTTTCTTTAATTTTTTTAAAATTAAAAAACGTATTATTTGTAAAAATAATTAAGTAATTAATTATATAAATTTTGAAGCAAGTAATTTTGTACAAAAGAAAAACTTACCACTGACGGCGAGACTCAGGCCGAGAACTAAGCACGAAATGAGAAAAATCTTCATCTTGCTGGTTGTCGTCTATTCTGTAACACTGGAGCAATTGTACGAGTAATCCCAATAAAGTAGCCGGTTTTATACCAGACCGGATCTTTGATGGCAGAAGGATTTGATAATGTTCTTAATCTCAACACAAGTTAATCGATATCGGGATCTATCAATGATCATTCGAGTAGTTAAATTTGAGAATGTCGGAATATCCCAGCAGTACTGATTGATTGATTATATTTTTGTCTCGATAGTGTATGTTATTTTAAAGTCTTATCTCTCAGCTCCTACTACGCAATAAATTTTACAAGGAATAAGCCACAATATTGGAATGACACGTGCTGATGATCGATCAAACGTATTGAGATTATTGTCATCGTTTTTTTCCCGATTTCGAAACCGACACTTTCTTATCTCCTCTTTTTGCTCTGATTTATCAACCCCATTTTAAGAGTGTCATTCTCTTTCTGCAGATTTTTAAGACCGATTTCCATTTTTTTACTTCCAATCACAAAATTGGTTCTTTCACGATGAATCGTGAGAAAGTCAACACATCCGGAATGCATTTCGTCTCAGATATTTTTGTTTGAGACCTTATCGCCTTATTGTTTGGGTTTTTCACAGGCTTAATTAATTCTGATACGGAAATCCCTTTAGAATTATCTTTCATTGCAATATTTATAAATGAACTTCCATGTTGATGAAATACTGAGATATAGTTTGGCTTATTTATAATGAGACATATAATTGGGCAT
Organism: Cremastinae sp. A BG-2022a; assembly: GCA_030522545.1. Classification (NCBI taxonomy): domain Eukaryota; kingdom Metazoa; phylum Arthropoda; class Insecta; order Hymenoptera; family Ichneumonidae; species Cremastinae sp. A BG-2022a. The sequence continues at coordinate 184,760 of JAPYYW010000148.1, read as the reverse complement.
TGTTATTGGAGAATACTAAAATTAAATTTTTATTTTTTTAAGGTCAACTAATATAATTATACATATGAACTATTATATAATATCGGATCTTTTTATGTATGACTAAGGTTGGGAGAACCTGCCAATGACTTGCATATTACGTTTTAATCTACATCGAAAATCAAAATTCATTGATAACTTTTATTATTTTGATGAATTCGAACAGCAAATAAATTCATATATAAATACAAATGTTCATATGTGTACTGCTATGGCTCGTCTTCTACAATTATTTATATCTAATGTGTTTAAAAGTACATAGTATTATTCAAAATTATATTCTATTATTCGCATTCTATAAAATAATCAAAATTTTCAATAAATGTTTCAAGTGACTTTTACATATCAAATATTTCCTTTGAAAAAATAAATAAGGAGAATCATATTCTTCTGTTTACTTAGTGTCAAAAATAAATTTTTAATAGCAAATATTTTTATCACAGAGTTAGCAAAGATTTTTAATTTGGATGAATTTTGTAGCTGAGATTTTTTTCAATCGTTTCACTCCAAAAAGATACTTTTTTCATTATATTTTTCGGCTTTCTCAAAGTAATGAAAACATGCAATCTCGAGTTTCATGACACAAGAATAATAAGTTTAAAAAAATATGTAGATGAGTATAAAATTTTTTAAATACTTTATTGCAAAATATTAGTTCCTGATACCTGTTTGCATACTCGTTACGTGCGATTGGAAATTTAGCTAATTTGTGCTATTATCAGCTTACTTTTGCAATTAAATACCAGAGTTATTTTTGGTATAGTGCGTGGATAAAGTTTCGAGATCCGATATTCAAAAGTTGTATCGAAAAATTACAACAAATAATTCTTTACGGTTTATTTATTTTTTATTCGATTGTGAAAATAATTACAAAGACATTTTTTGACATATATCAATAATTTTTATTTAAGTACAATTTTTCAATTATCTTTTTTAATCAGAAAAGTAAAAAAAACATTCCAAGAGTCATCAACGTGGTATTTTTTCAATTGTTGTCCTGCATATTCTCGTCGATCCAATCGACGAAGCTCCAGACCCTGGTGAAAACGTCGGGATAGCCCTTGGCGCATGGTCTACCGAACGAAACGACACCAACTTGCGTGTTACCTATGGAGAGAGGGCCGCCAGAGTCACCCTGTCAAAAATTTCAATAAATTACACACATGTCAGAAAGAATTGTTTAAAAATCAACATTTAATCCATGCTCACGTGACAAGCTCCTTCTCCGGCCTTCGTCAATGTGCAGACGTGCTTACTCGTTATGATAAAATGAACTCGTCTGCAGGATTTTTCGGATACAATATTGAGCTTAATGTGCTGGAGATTATCGGGTACGGAGCCTCCGAGCTGAATGAAAAATAATTGTTTTTCATGCAATCCCATCTTTCAAACTAAATCTAAATTATTTTATATTCTTAACTATGGAATATTAAACACTCTTTAGTTCGAGAAATCTAATAACGCAATTTAATCTTTTGTTAATCGCCCGTCGAAATTATGATAAAATGAAGAGTGATGGAATTAGACTGATAATAAAATAAGTTACCTGGGTCGTTCCCCATCCGCTCAGTGAAACCACATCGCCTTCTTTTATCGGATCGCTTTGGGGAAGTTTTATCGGTTGAACCTTGTCGTTGAAGACAATTTTTTTGTCTACGCGAATAAGGGCGATGTCGTTAGAAAGAAACAACGGACTGTAGCGTTTGTGGGGCAGAAGAAGATCCGCCTGGTAAAGTTCTCCACCCGAACTGAGAACATTTGTCCCGGCGACGACGGTTATGTCGCTCGCCTTTTGGCTAAAAAAAATACATTCGTATAGGTTCAGTTTTCAAAGTCGAGTACAAAATAAAATAATAAATAAATTGCGAAAGAGGAAAAAAAGTGAAAATTAAAAAAGTCAATAAATAAACGAATAACAATGAAAATAAATTTACTTGACGACACAATGAGCCGCAGTTAAAATCCAACGGTCGTTCAGAATCGAGCCACCGCAGAAGTGAGACTTTTTTCTCAGAGAAACTTGGAACGGATATTTTCCATCCGGCGCGTCACTGCCGCCGACTATTCGTCCTGGGTTCTCGTGTCCTTAAAAGAAATTTTGATTGAAATAAAAAATGCCTTGGAAAAAAAGAAAGAATGTTCTTTAAAAAAATGTTAAAAAATTAATTTTTACACTTTGTCGAGTGCGTCACGTAAACTTGTGTGAAAAAATATACCTGACACTCCGAGCACCGCGACCAAACCGACGAGAATAATAGAAGAATGCATTTTGCTTCTCGATCCTAAATGAATACTGCGCGACTGCATTTTCACCGTGAAGAGCTCTTATATAGCATAAAAAAGTTATACTTATCTTATGCAGTCGTGAGATTTTTCTTTTGCATTGATATACGAACTCGATACCATCGTGGCAGATAGCTTTCATTTCTTTGTACTACTTTATTTTTAAATTATAGTACTATCATACATACTCGTTTAACTTATTTAGTTCAGTTTGATTTGACACTTGACGATCTTTCTCTAATAATTTCAATAATGTACACGCATTTAATACTGAACATCGATTTTAAAAACAATAATTTTCAAAACATTGCTCGACAAAACAGAAAACCAAAAGCAAAACAAAAAATGTTTTAAAAATATGAGAATCGTGACGCAAGTTACGAAAAAGAAATATTTGGCAATTTCATCATGATATCCACATGGTCCAAAGTTTAGAGAAACGACGCAATAAAATTTGCTTCTGATAACGCAGGTACGCGAAAGATTCACGAGTCGATATAAATTTTGATTTACCGAGATATAATCTTGTCCGTAATCTTTCGTATAGATGGCAATGTTCGATGACGTCGGATCACTCATATGAATATAGAGCAAAAGGTAACAGAAGTCCAAAGTTGTTTTCAAAACATTAAATCAAATTTGTTTATTATTATTAAATAATTACACAGTTGGCAGAATAGAAAATTGATATTTTTCTCAGACTTTAACACAGGTTCCGTGAAGACAGATCTGAAAAGAAGAAAGAAATATAGAGTTTTTTATAATTTTATTTATTTTTCGTGTAATATAATACGCGACAAGAATTTTATATGAAAAATTACTATATTTTGTTGGAATGTGGTAATATACTTTAATACATTTTTAATAAAAGTTTATAGTTCAACTTTAAAGTAAGCCTTTTTTGACAGAGCAGATTGTAGATTCTGAAGATTTTTTTATTTTATTTTTATTTATTGTAATTAATACTTCTGAGCATAAAATTATTATGTTTCGTACATGAATAATCTTCAGCAATTACAATTTCTTATGACGTTGCAGGAAAACATAGTAATTTTGTATATAAGAGTGAAGGTAGACTTTTTTACTTACTTTGCCAGGAGCGCATACCGCGCCATCGGGAGGTGCTTGGGATCTGTATCGATAGCATTGCCCTTGGTCCGATGGATCGGTGCAGTAGACGGCTGAGCAAGGGAATTTCTGATGGGCAGATCCCTGTGAAAAAAAGGAAAATTAACGAAGAAGAAAAAGAAAATAAAAAAGGCCTATATTTTGTCATCGCTAAAGGTCGACGTCCGTATAATTGGTGAATTTTCAACTCACGGTGAAGCAACTTTTTCCCTTCGTGAGCATGTAGCATTGGTGGTCACGATCGCTCATCAGGGCGGGCAAAAATCCTCTAGGCAGGGGTTTCGTCACCTTTGGAACGTTGTAGAAGCAGTATCCGTAGTTGTGTCTGCTCAGTGAATGAAAAAAAAATGGGAACGTGAATAGGAGAAATAATTAACGGAGCTTGGATCGTCCGGACGAGCCGGTCGTACCTCAAGAATCGATCGATCGCCGCGATCGAGCACTCGGAAAAGTCATGAGCGTTCTCCGTGACCCCGGAGTTCGGTGCCATTATGAATCCGTCCGTGGACTTACAAAACACATCTTCGTCGTGCGACGAACCCAACCTAAGTTTTAATTATTAATAATGTCAACAACAATAACTTTTATCGATTATTGTCGAAATCGGAGAAAATGATTTTTTAATGATACACTTACAAATGAGCAAATTCATGAGCTGCAGTTGCCACACCATGGAAAGTTCCATCGTCGGTTACGAGACTTAGACTGTTTACCATTTTATTATGATAATCGATTAGGCAAGCTCCGCTGTTTCTGGCAATTCCTGAATAAAAGTAATAAGAATTATTAGTCCACACGAGGCTCCTAAAAGATCGATAAATGAGAATGTCATTTTTCGTAGTCTTTTACCCAGAACGTCCCGTTCTCCTTTTCCACTTGTCATTCCATGACTGAAAGAATTCGAAATTTAGTGACAAAAGTTCTTGTTATCTCGGGCTTATTTTATATCATCGATTTAAAGTAAAAACTGTAATTATATGAAAAAATGTACCTCGTCATAATGATGGCCGAGTCGTAACTATAAACCGGAAACACGTTCAAAATTGAGAAATAATATTTTTCGGCAGCAATGAGAGCTGGGTAAGCATCGATAATGTCACTATCGTACATATGGTTCACGAAGAACGGTGTGGAACGACGATCCTAAAATATGAAAGAAAAATTTTGTATATATGGATTTTGTATATATGGATTTTTGAATTGAATTTTTGAATAAGTGATTAAATTAATTTTATAAATTCATCATTAAGAATTTATTTAATCATAACATGATTATTAAAATTGTTAAAAAATATGTAACTTGTTGCAAAAGACATTTTTAAGCAGGTACTCGTCTGCATCAAAATAAAATTCGCACTGATCAAAGTTTGATTTAATGGTAATAACTGTCTCCGTCTTTCATAATTCTCACCGTGGAAACGACAACACGAGCAATGTTGAATCTGAACTTTGGCTCTTCTAAACTTCGGTAAAGGAGATCAACTCCGTTCCAGAAAGCCAGGACATACATCAAAACATCATCAAGGTTTTGGTTGTACAATCTCAAGTGAGAAAAAAAAATAATACATAACAAAAATACAGTGAAAAAATCATTCAGGTATTTATTAGGCAACGAAAAAGAATTCTTACGAATAAAGAGTGTGATCCAAAACAACCATAAGTTCCGGATAAACGACGTCAGGGATATTATTGTGTGAAGATGGATCAGCATTGGTTCTCGTTTCCAGTTCTGAGAACCAACAAGTTCAGTCAATAACTGACAAAGATAATGAAAAATAATAAAATAAATTCTAAACAATTACCCGTAACTGCGAGTTTGCTCATGTCAATTGGTTTTTTCTTGTACACAAAATGATAGGCTGATTTTTCTTCATCTCGATCGTAGGTGCTATTTTTTTCAAACCGCTCTGAAAAACTATCCGGGAAAGGCTTGACCACCAGATTTTCCGATTCAATGAAACCAGTCTGAAAAAATGTATGAAAAAATATTTTTTAAAATTGGTTCATTGTTATTTATATTATTATTAATTTTTGAATTTACGAACAAACGAGTGTCGTCCTTTAGAGTCTGTTCTGAGAACCAACGTCGCTTTCTTTACAGGATCTTCGAGCAGTTTTCCGACTGTTTTCATTGCCTGATAAAATGATAAAAATAAAGAATTAGGAAGCGAATGTTCTACATAAAGTTAGTTTTTTTTTTGGTTTCATAAATATATGCGAATTTTTTTTTTGGGGTATATGAATTTTGATCGTATAAAAATATTTCTTACGTCAGGGACTTCGTTATAGATTACTTCTCCAGTTTTCCAATCGAATGTTGCTTTGTAGACAGGCGTGCTTTGTCCGGCCAAAACTCCCTCGACTGGCCTGAGCCAGAGATCAATGTCCAGTCCGAAAACTTTTGCAACGAGCGACTCAATCGAGTCGGCACTTCGTTTCGCCACTCGTGGAACATGAAACTGTACCACCTCGTACTCGGGTACTGCGAATTTCACAAAATTTCAAACTGATCATCAATAATATTCTTCCTCAAGTTTCGCATTTTGCTATATCACTCACCCGCGTCCGGAGTCGTTTTGAAAAACGAGGCTATTTCATCGACGCTCAATTTTTCATGAACCTGTTGAAAAAACAAATAAATAAAAAAATATATTAATATTATACACTACCTTAAATATCATTACAAATTGTCATTGCAAATATTTTTTTACAACATTGCATTACAATTGAGAAATAAGAAAAAATAGGTTGTAAATTGGTTATCAAAATGATTATAAAGGATAATTTGTCAACTTTTGATATTATTTATTACTTTTTCTGCCAATGTCTGCGGCACTGTTGATGCCAACAGAAACAAAGTTGCGAGAGCTGCTAACATCTTTGGCACTTTTTGCCGAACGTGTTTCAGTCGGACAAGATTAAAAGATGAGGATTCATCCTTACGATCGATTTTATATAGTCCCGAGCGCATATTTTGCAATCATTTCTACAAACATGCTCCAATTTGCATATATCTTTTTTCGCAGCGGGATTTTTGCATTGAAGAATAATTGGAAAAGTGCAAACAGAAAAATGAGTGCGTTTGGACGACATTCGATCGTGCACGCTTGATCGATCATTCGAATCGATCCCGCGAATCAACCGAAAGAGTTCAAATTCGATACTCGTCTGAAAATCCATTTTTCCAAGACGATTTTTGGATTTCCCACAAAATTTTCCATCGGCGAGTGTCACACGAAGAATATTTTCTCTCGAACAACAAGTGCAATTTTCCATTGATATCCGGATAAACTAGGAAATCAATGAATGTTTCAGTGAATCGGATTTGCAACGATCGATTAGTTCCAATCAGCTGAGCTAACAGATTGAAAAGTCAAAAATACGCAACGCCCTCGCGCTACGTAATCAAATTCGATAACGGCAAGGTTTTTCGTTCGAAATTCTTGCGAGAACTGGGACGAGCTAATTAAGCGCTGGTCCAGTTAACCGTTCAACCGTTTAACGCGTATTGTGACAGAAAAAAAATTCACTGTCACTTCGCTCGACTGTGTCCCGAAAGAAATTCGTGAAAATATTGGGATTTTCGTCAGACGCTCGTCCGAGGAAAATAATACGTCGCTAATGCGGATAATCCCTGACATGTGTCCAGCAGATGACTCCATTGACAACGACGATTATCCAACGGATAGTTTAACCGACGAACGGATGTTTCTGTCCGGCCAGTTCCGTCGAACGTGTCCATCGTACGTTCGTTTCTCCCTGTTCGAATTTATTTTTCGCACTTTCAATGTGTTTCAAAAGAGATCGTGACAAGCTGCGTCTCGAGAAAAAGTCTCTGAGCAGGTGAGTTCGAGCCGGGCGAGTTGTTGCGACTTCTCGATTGAACTCTGTCGCTTTTGTTTCCAAGAGTCCCGGTTAAATGGAAACTGGTTATCGCTGGTCTGATAGCAAGTGGTGCAGGGATGTTCATTTCGTCCGTATGGATGCCTGGTGATTCGCAAAACTATTGGAAAAACGAGACAGCTACGGTTCCGAGCGTCATCAGAATGCTCGAGGCGCGAAACAATCGCGCCGAGTTGTCGCCGAGGTGCTCCAACACCGCCTGTAGATCCGTCACTTGTTTCTCCATCCCCGAGTTCTCGAATCCAGGAAAATTCGCCTCGGATTTCCTCAATCAGACCTTCCGGGTGAGTAATTTTTATGATCGTTAGCTCAATCGTTAAGGGAGGTATTAACGTAAGTATGAAAATAGATTGTCGCTATTGAATTTTTTTTACGATATAGAGTACTAGCAGGCTTCGTGCCCTCATCGTGGTAACAGAAAAACTGATCCAAAATTCAGTTTTTTGGCTCATTCAATATGAATTCTTCAATTTCGCCCCGAATAAGTAGTATTTTCGTTATCTACGGGAAATTTCCGATCGAATAGGCTTTTAAAATCGAAAAAAATATTTCAAAAAATTTGGTGAGTCACGCTTGGGTCTCGTGGACCCATGAAAATTTCAATTAGCAATATCTTTCCTTTTTCTTGACAAAATGAATTTTATAATGTGTGGTTTTGCAAAACTAAGCGAATGGCGTTGGAATTACGTTAATACATGCATTTTTTAAAAAGTTATGACACCTTGAAGATTTTTGAAAAAATGGAAAGGGGTTATATACCTTAAAAAATTTGCGAAATTTTTTGAATTTTTTTTATCGATTTTAAGACCTTATTCGATCGGAAATTTCCCGTAGATAACGAAAATGATTCTTATTCGAGGCGTAATCCAAGAATTGATATTGAAAAATTGAAAAAACTGATCCAAAAGTCATTTTTGTGGCTTATTCAACATAAATTCTTGAATTGCGTCCCAAATAAGTAGCATTTTCCTTATCTATGGAAAATATATGCATACTTTGTATAACTTGGCATAATGCGCTCTAATCCAATGAATTGATTAGAGGTTTTTTAATATAGGATTTTCTTATCGATCGCTATCAAGATATTTTGTTGGAATTTTTTTCGTGATATTTAACGCGTGTCTTTATAGATAAGAAAACAACTGAACTTGAACTCAAAATATATAAAAACAACTATACGGTATAATTATACTCGATCATAATTTTTTTCCAAACCATGTAATTTTTCAAAAATTTTATGGTGTAAAGGGTTTTTACTATCGAATTATTTTGAAAATGGTTGACAGGCACAGTGTCCGACCACGAGTTCCATCCAAGAATTGACTTTCGAGTGCTGCAACTTTGCCAACGGTGAGCTAGGGAGGAATTGGCTCGCGACGGATCTCCGAGTGGAAAAATTGGCTTTTCGGGACTGCGGTCTCGAGACGTTCACCGAGGGTTCGTTCTCTTCGAAGATCTTTACCAATCTCGAGACCCTTTCCGTCTCGACGGGCAAAATAAAGAGTCTACGAAAGACTACCTTCGACGAACTGAAGAATCTGAAAAATCTTCTCATGTACGACAACATCGTGCACGAGGCTGACTCCGATCTTTTGAGCTCCGTCGCGGATTCCCTCGAAATTTTGGTTCTCGACGCTTGCATAAAGGACGCGAGGGTTTTGCAAAATATCACCATATCTGCAGGACTGTCCAAGGTGCAAATTTTTTCGAGCCAGAGAAATATAATCGGCAGAGTGACGGGAGAGTTGCTCAAGTCCATGCCGAACATTGTCTCCGTTTATCTCGCGAAATCAAATATCGAGAGCATGGACGTCGACTCGCTGAAAAATTCGCGATCCCTGAAATTTTTGGACGTGAAGGACAACCTGCTGGTAAAGCTTCCCTTCGGCATCTTGGCCCCCGTTTTCCCAAAAAATCCCGACTTCGCCATATCGCTCAGCAACAATCCCTGGAATTGCAGCTGCGACTTCAAATGGATGGGCGATTTTGCCAGAGACAATCCAGGCACCCTGTCAGAGATTCCAAAGTGTGAATCTCCGTCGAGAAACGCCCAGAAATATTTCACCCACGCTCAATTCTGCGAAGACTCGGAACCGGTCTCAACGACCACCGAAAAAATCAGCGAGCCTGAAATTCCAGATCCGGAATACGTGAGATTCACTTGTCAAAATTTCGAAGAAAAGCAGCAAACCGATGAGTGGAAATTTCCATCAAGATCCCCCGGATTTTCCGTAAAACCGCTGGGCCAGGATCAAATTTCCGTCGAGTTGAGAACGAGCGGGCGCGTTTCCCTGATCTGGTTCAAAAACGATGAGCTGGACAGTACCGAGAGTTCGACGCAGAAAATCGATTGCCTGAGAAACGTCGGGAGCTCGATAATCCTGCGAGATCTCGATTCGAACTCGAGTTACACGATTTGCCTGCTCGAGAATTTGGAAGAACATCCCTCGCCGTTGAACTGCCTGGCATCGAGAACAATGAGCTCGTTCGCTGCTGACGATGAGGCGAACAACAAGAACGATGTCTGGTTGACGACCGAGGACAGGAGCGTCGTGATCGCGGCGTCGATCGGGCTCCTCGTCCTCGTGAGTCTCCTCAGCTCCGTCTCGTGTTTCTTCCTGATAAGGAGAAACCCGTCGCTGTTGCGCGGCAGCGAGCGAGTCGTGATCGTGAAGAAACGAAAGATCGAGGCCCTCGTTATGCCGAAGGGAAATCCCCGGCCCGCCGAGGAAAAGTGCGAGGAGAGGCTCTACCTGAGTCCCGTGGAAAATCCTTGCTCCCGGGCGAGAAACTCGAGCCCCCGGTACTGGACGAGACGCAGAGACTCGAAAGCGTCCCGGGTGAGCTCGCAGTACAGCGCGGGAAGTTACATCTCCGGAATCGAGCCGACACCGAGCGAACTCTACAATTGGCGAAATAACATGACGAGAACGCGGACTTTGCGAGACGCTTGCATGGAGAACGAGGAATTCGAGGAGTCAAGCCCACAGCTGTTACGCTCCAGGTCCTTCGAGCCCGTCGTGCCCTCCCTGTCCTTCTCCGTCGACTCGAAGGACTCGAAGCTCCGATGCTGCGACCAAACGAAAATTGGCTTCCTGTGAAAAAGGCTCGCTCGCGTCTCTCTCGAGCGACGTCGACGAGGACGAATATAAAAAAGTTTACGCGAACAAATGAAAAAGTAAAAGAATGAGAAATAAAAGAAAAATAACTGGGACGCGAGCTCGCGGCCGTAATAAAACGTACACGAATGGAAAGTTGCTAATAGTTATTTTTGAACGGCATCAAGCTCCGAGTTGTCGTCCGCTCGGAGCTATATCGTGAAACTCTCGAAATTGATGCACATATATTTATAATGCGCCTGAAGTGCATAGAGAGCCGAAGGGAGGCAAGAAATCATTCGTGTTTCATTGGCCGATGTCCGTCTAAAGCCGCTTGCCAGAGCTGCACAACACTTTTATAGTTGGAACGATTGAGATTTTGGCAATGGACTAGATTCCCCTTAAGGACACCCAGGCTCAACTACCGGTATCGCTGTCCTTCTCCGTCGTGCTAATTATCATGCCCGATAATCCGCTATAATCCACCTTATCGATTTTTTTTCAAGATCGCACATTCACCTCTCTCGCATCCGACTCGTTATTTTTAAAACCATACTTTTTTTCCCCTCTACGCACACACGTGTAGAATTAAAATAAAAGATTTTGCCATTGTTCTTCTATTTTTATTCGGAAACAACGAAATACTTTGTTCAATGTCAACGAGATACAACAGTGCATGCGAATTGCAATAAACGAATGATTTCATAAAAATTTTCTCTCATTTTTTACTATTTAGGCTCTATTTTGATCGACATAAAAATTTATCATTTTCGTGGATTTTAAGGTATGATGAAGTTTATTGATGAACAATTTTTTTTTACGTTGATAAGTGACTTTTGTAGGACGAATTTCTCGTTCGATGCGAAGCGAGGGTGTGTCTCACATATTTTTAGCCTCTTCTCGCATCTTCGAATTGAGAAACATTATAGCTTGTCGGATTCGATATAGATTATTGGTAAACGATCTATTGGTCATCGGGTCAATGTTGCGTAAAACTTAGCAACGATTGATGAATTAAGGGCTGTACGTAGTCACGTGTGAATAAATATGATTAGTTATTAAGAGTCGAATCGTTCGACAGTTCGGTACACGCGCATTTCTCTTCGACGAGACAACTTTTCGCATCGAGAAAACTTCGCAACGAATTAATAAAATGGTAATGTCAGTGCATAAAACGTTTCACCATCGCTCATGAATTACAGTTCAATAAAATCGTGCTTATCGTGATGGCAGATTTACCAAAACAAAAGATAAAATATTCAGTGTTGGGTTAATTTGTCATTTTTGTTTTTGTCCAAAACAATTTTCAGGATCAGGAAGGACTCACCAAAGCGCAACAAGCTCGTAAGCATTGTTCCAACTTGACGTTTTTAATGATCGATTAATTTTTTTTTTCGTTGAATTAATAATTTATTTGAAATGAAAATTTAGAGCTGAGGATGGCGTTCGACGCTTTCGACCCGGAGAAAAAGGGCAAAATTCCGTCCGACATGTTGGGCACGATACTGGGAATGATGGGCAAACAGCAAGACTCGCGCGCCCTCGCTGCGCTTCTGGCAGAAATCGAGCCGGAGAGTGAGTGTTCCCAAAATGAAAAAAAAAAAATTTTCAAAAAAATTATCATCGTACTGAAAACAAATTTTTTTGTTCTAACGAAATTCGGCAGTTCGAATACGCTCAACAATGATTGTTTTACAAATTGAACCATATTTTTTTCGACTTCACCAAAGTTTCATTATTTCAATAAAAAAAATAAAAGTGTCGTATCTATCTAATTTTTTTTTTCAATGAATAAATCTGTTTTTAGTGCGAGATAATTATAAAAATACCTAATTATGGATTATAAAAACATGAAAAAATTTTAGACGAGGGCGAATTGAATTATGAGGAGTTTACGATGCTCGCGTCGAGATTTTTGGAGGAGGACGTCGACACAGAGGCGATGCAGCAGGAGCTCAGGGAAGCTTTTCGGTTATACGACAGAGAAGGAAACGGTTACATCACGACCGACGTTTTCCGCGATATTCTTCACGAGCTTGACGATAACTTGACAGACGACGAGCTTGACATGATGATCGATGAGATTGACGCTGACGGGTCGGGAACCCTCGATTTTGACGGCAAGTCGATCTTTTTCTGACAACTATTCATAAACAAACATTCTCGAGGTAGAACAACCGCAAAATCAAAAAAGATTTCTAAATCTTGTACACAAATATTCTTTAACATCCTATGAAAACGTATATAAAATTGAAGTAGTCAAAATTGTTACTTATTTATATTTTCCATGAGTTAATGGTGATAATTAAAAAAAATTAATATTAATTAATACTAATATCAATTCTACATAGAGGCTTTTAAAATTTTGCATACATTTTAACACAGTGTTAAAGAAGATTTGTGTGATTTTTAAAGAAATTCTGTCTCGAAAAATGTTAAATAATGATTTTACATTTAGTAAACATACACTTTTTAATAGAATTTCGCGATTGTACTACCTTAATAGCAATTTTTACCTACAAATAATGCATATGTATATTTTTCTTTTTCATTTTTTACAGAATTCGTCGAAGCCATGACGCATTAGACAGCACAAATCTTCGTCTCGACTCCACGGGAGATATCAAACTTTCAAACGTCTTTTCTCCCAAGCTATTCTTCCATTCTCGTCACGCAGCGATGAGCGGGAAATAATGGCAAAGACTCAAATCGCATAATTCACGACGAATCACGTATTGAAACTTCATTTTCATCATCTTTTTTTTTCGAAAGCAAGACACGAAATGTATGGATGTTCAATTTTTATTGGAATAAAGTAAAAAAGAATTTAAAAAAAGATGTGTGAGGAAAAAGTTCGTCGACCTTTTGAGAATTTAGTTGGAGCGGAAAACGATAGAAACGAAAGAGAAAAAAAAAGGTGTAAACGAGAAAAGCTGTTGCATGTCGAAGGCAAAGAACAGTAAGTGGTCAGCGACTAAATATATTATCTCCCCCACCGAAGCCGAGAGGCGAATCTCGCTGAGCTTTATGAGCTTATAATTAGCAAGCCAAGAATATAACAGACACGAGCCGCCCGTTGTATTTTATTATCCGCACGCATGTATGTGGATCGAAAAAGTGTGTAAATTGCCAGTGCAAACAACGCGGATGATATTGTCTTTTTTGGCAAAATCCCAGGTATTTCCGTATGTTTTTCCACTACAATGCCAATATCGATTCTTTCTTCTGCCGAGCGAGCGCGATGAGGGCTCGAAACGGGTGGAAAAATGACGAAACTTGCTACGATTCCCAGCGCGTCCCGATCTAAATATGTTTCGTTTTCCCAGAAATTGATAATTCGCGACCGAGGTGCTGTGGATATTGTTCTCGAGAAACAAAAGCTTCTCACCGGGATGAAGAAAATTAACAAATTTTTAGAAGCAACGAGGAATAAAGGAGATTCGCGTCGATTCCTCGATCCCCTTGGGTCTTTCGCGTAATTGCAACGATGTAAAACGGATCGTACCACGGGGGAAAATTTATACTCGCGACGACGGCTGAGTGACGTTTAACGACGCTGCCAACAATCGGGAAGAAACGTTTTATTCGATGTTGGCTCTTCCGAGTGTTGCATGCGCCTCTGAACTATACGCCAACTCGAGACAACTTGCTCAGCGCTTATTCCCGGACCGGGTGAGCGAGCGAGAGACGGAGCGAACTCTTCTCGCGCTCGCTATTAATCCTCTCTATGACGTACGCCACGGAGATCATCGCTCGAACAAGCTCGAGAAAAGATAACGCTTACCAATTAGCAAAATCACGTTTCTTACCCACAATTACAGCGAAAATCATAAATTTGTTATCAAATAAATTTTTTATTCTTTATCGCAGAATAGAAAAATTGTGGAGCAAGAATGATCTTTTGAATTATTCGAGATTAAGTAATAATAATGGCAACGAAAACAAGCGCTTCGAGCGTTTTTGGCAATGAGACGAGAGGGATGCGAAAGATCGATGGAAAAAAACCGGGGAAATTGAGCGAATCGATGAGCGAAGGTGGAAAGCGAGTGCACTGACGAAAAATGTTGCAAAATTTGAAGAGATTGTGGGAGATGAAGATTTTCGAAACGAGTTAGGTTTTTAAGGCGGTGGGGAGGGCGAGTTGGCCGTACGTCCACCTCGCTCGGATGCTTTGACGTTCAGGCAAAGATGCATATCGTCTACGTATGGCCGTATTCGTCCTCGATAAAATGTGAAAACCGCTAGACTCGGTCTCTCATCTCTGCGAGCTCGGAAGCTCGCGATGCTGGTGAATCCCGGGGCGAGCTCTACCTATCGGCTCTTCGATCTCGTGCCAGCTCATTTCTAACTATCTTCGTGGAAAAGCCTTTAAAAGTTGTTCACTTTTGGGTTTTTCGTCGCATTGCGGTAAAGATCATTGGCTCGAGTGTTTCGACGAGAAAGCTCGCTCGTCGCGCGGACATTCGAACGAATCTCTGAGCGTTTTGAAAAACGAGAAAAGCGCCGTTGTTCAACGCGACCGATCGATTTCTGCGGACATGGTGAGCATCCGAGCACCCTTATTCCCCGACCTTTCGCGACTTCAAAAAAATTTCACCCCCTCGCCAGTCTGTTTTTTTTTCGCCAAATCATACAGTCGGGTGGTTCTTTTGTCAGTCTCAGATAACAAACAGTTTTTTCCTCTTTAATTACAGGATGACTTGAACAAAGACCAAATCGTCCGTAAGTTTATCGCTTATTCCTGTGCTATCCTCGGTTGAACGATTTTTCATCATTTTTCCGTTTCCATAGTTCTCAAAAAGGCTTTCGATGCCTTCGACCACGAGAAGAAGGGATGCATCGGCACTGCGATGGTCGGGACCATTCTCACCATGTTGGGTCACGAACTCAGCGAACAGACTCTCGCCGACATTATCGCCGAGGTCGACGAAGACGGTCAGAACATTTCCTAAGAATCTTTCTTTTTTTACACAGTCGTCTATTTGTTATATTCCATTTGAATTAATTCAATTGGAAGTCCCTTTATTGGCAGTGTCCTAATTCATCCAGAGTCCAACCGCTCAAATATATAAACTGCCCAGTAGAATTTTTTCAAATATGCTGGTTACATATTTATAACTATACTATAAGAGGATAGTTGGCACGTTTTGGAAATTGGACTTTGAATAATTTAGTATTTTCGTGGTTGTAGATCAATCATAGGAAAGTCTCAAGTTAGCCAGAGTCCGAATTTCCAGATTTTCCAACTACCCAATAGCTATAAATACCTCACTGGTATAAGGTAAATGTCCCATGGACATGTCTCAATAATTCAATAATTTTTGCTATGTTGTTTTTAATATATGAATTTTTTTTTCAATAAAATCATATGAATTATTTTTCCTATACGAAGAGGTGTATTTTTCATAGCGTTCATTATTCGGAACAAACTCGCTCAAATCTAGAAACTAACCCTATAGGGTTAATTTTCTGTCCAACTGTTGGGACATCCTACATATTCAAACGTTCAAGTATTTATTTACTAGAAATGTTATCCAAAATTAACACATAAAATGAATTTTGGATTGCTAAAATATCAGACAATAGTTTAGATGCGAATTTGAAGTAGATTTTTTGTTTGGAAAGACGACACTTGGGCAATTGGTATGATTAGGTATTTGAACTCTGGATCACTTAGGACCCTTCCAATGTTTCAACAAGTTCCATGAAATGCAAAAAAGTTTGACTCTAACAGGAAAGGTCGTTAAAGGAAATCGTATTCTCAGTGTTTATTTGTACATTATAGTTTTTAAAATACCTCTATTGATCTGAACTTGTAGATATTAGTGTTATTCAATAAAATGTTTAAAAATTATTGATAAAATTATTAGGCTCCGGCCAGTTGGAATTCGAGGAGTTTTGCACGTTGGCTGCAAGGTTCCTCGTTGAGGAGGACACGGAGGCGATGCAGCAGGAGCTCAGAGAAGCTTTCAGGTTGTACGACAAAGAAGGAAACGGTTACATAACGACGGACGTATTTCGGGACATTCTGCACGAGCTCGACGACAAGTTGTCTCCCGAGGAGCTTGACCTGATGATCGAGGAAATTGACGCTGACGGTTCCGGCACTCTGGACTTCGACGGTAAACCGGCTTCCCGTTACGTCAATTATAATTAAATTCCCCGAATAGGTTCTTAAACTCAGTCCACATTCCAGAATTTATGGAAGTTATGACCGGAGGTGACGACTGATCGTTCTCGTTTAATGACGGAAATAACGCAACAAAGACCAAACGTTGGGCAAACATCCGAACAATAAACTGCAATCGGACTCTGTAACACAAGAAATATAAGTGCTCAATAACAAAAAAATGGAGAAGAAAAAAGAGGAGATAAAAAAAAATGGTAAATGTGTGTACGCAATTGTTTGAAATCTCTCCCCGTGCTCCAGTTCAGTCCCGTTATTGTTATTCGGACTCCGCGGGATTGTGCGATCGTTGACAAGTTAAACGCGTTAAACGCTGCTCGGAGTGATTCTGGCTCGAGGTGATTGAGTCTTTTTCTGTCTTTTACATCGCGGGAGAGCGATAAAAAGCGCTGTGTAAAAATGAGCGAGGAGGTTGACGCTGCGGCAGTGAAAGGATCGGAAGGAGCGATAGGACCGACGGAGGAGGCACCTTCGAGTAGGCGAACCGGTGAGCACGGCTGCACGTTCGAATCGCCAACAATTGTCAGACCCGGCAAGGTCTCGCGACGACGCTCTCAGCGTCTATTATAACATTTTATTACATTTACAGACGTTTACTCTCTACGATAATAATCTGATCATCCCATATTAAAAAAAGACATGAGACCCTTGATCGATTAATCGGAATAGAGCGTATTAAAGCGAAGTTGTATGAAGTATGTGTCTAGAAGAACACAGCAAATATCGATTCAAAACTGACAAAAAGGAAAAGCGGCCATTTAAAGGGAATACCCCTTTCAATTTTTTCGAAAATATTCAAAGTGTGATAACTTTTTTTAATAATTCATGAATTGACGTGATTCTTACGCCATTCGCTTCGCTTTGCAAAAAACTTTAAGAATCACCCTTAATAAAGTCGATTTGGTCAAGAGAAAGAAAAGATATCGTTAATTGAAATTTTCATGGGTCCCCGAGATCCAGGGTGACTGACCAAATTTTTTGAAATTTTTTAAATTCGATTTTAAGACCCTATTCGATCGGAAATTTCCTGCAGATAACGAAAATGATAATTATTCGTGACGCAATCCAACAATTCATATTAAAAAATTAAAAAAAACTTATCGAAAAGTCGCAGTTTTTTCAATTTTTCAATATGAATTCTTGAATTTCGCCACAATTAATTAGGATTTTCGTTATCTACAGGAAATTTCCGATCATATAGGCTCTTAAAATCGATTTTAAAAAACTCAAAAATATTTGCAATTTTTTCAAAAATCTTCAAGAGCTAATAACAAGTCAATAAAAAGCGGCCGTGTCAAAATCTAATACTTTTTCTGAGAAACCGATTTTAAGATAGTTGCGAGATGAAGTTCATTCAGAAAAGTTATAGCAAATTGATTAAGGAACAACATACCTTTTAAAAAATTTCTTTGAAAAGTTTCTTTGATGTTATATAAAAATCTGCGCGAAATGTCAAATAGTTTCACCATCTAGAAGTGAAAATATTTAAGGTTGAACATCGTAACATTTAACATATGTGCTTTTATGGAAGAGCACGAAAAATCGTGATTTTTAACATTAAATACACTTGCCTTCTACGAGGTAAGACCTTTTAAAATAAGATCCACATATTCATATCACATTCAAGAAGATTTGTGCAAATTTTTAAGGAAATTTGTCGAAATTCATATGTTACGAGAACTAGATTTAAAAATATGTTGATTATTAGGACGATTAGCACACAGAGTTGTTACTTTGCAGCAAAATCCATCATATATCTACTTTTCTCTCAGTGCCACGAATAATTAGCAGAATAAAAAATTGACGAGATTGGGAGGTCCCGGAGCAATGGACAATCAGCAGAGTGCTAAATTCCCACGTTGTTGCGGATTCTCTCTCGATTTCGCGTACGTTATTCTCGTTACTTTTCCCCTTTTTGTCCGCATTTCTCGAACGAAGATGGCGCAATGACGCGTGCGAGCGCGCTTTTACGAGGAATATAAAACACGAGGGATTCTAATTCGCGTTACAAAAGGGTCAGGGGGCCGTCGAATCCGGCTGTTGGGAGATTTCCGCGATTTATGGAAATTGGCTTCTCCCACGGGAGGATCGAGAGATGACGAGAATAAGAAGCCGAGAGTATAAGAAATGCGTTAATAGTCGGCGGGATCTCCTTCGGCGACCTCCCCGCGTCTCTCGGTTTTTCTCTTTCCTTTTTCCTGGCTCGAACGCTCGCTTAATTATAGAGCATGCGCGGATAACTTTCTCCGTCAATTAGGCACCTGAACTTCGTTAGTTGGTTATAGTGGCATAAAGCTGCGGCCTGTATCACCGTATCGCAGCGTTCATTCAAGCGTACACATGCGCGCCCGGTTTTTTTTTTATATATATACCTGAGCGCGCCGTTTTTGTCCCCCAGCCGCTTGCACTTTTAAAATAATAACGTCGAGTTATTATTCGCACTTTTTCCCACAAACTTTCATCGCGACAGGGACTCTACGCGTCGGGATTTAAGTTATTTGCGATTTGAAAACGCGGGCGGCCTACTGCGCCCGGAGAATGGAAAGTCCTGCCCGATTTTCATACGAGAGCTCTCTCGAAAGTTTTGTTGTCGGCAATAAATCATTTCGTCAGCGGCAGTGACGAAATCTGTATCGCGTTCGGAGGTTCGGGCGTGAGCCCAAAATTGCCGGGAAAACACGCATTTTTCTGGGAAAATATAAGGAAATTGGGGAAATAAGGATGTCTATAATTAGAACGAGATAATTGGGAAGTCTCGTGTATCTACACACGCGAATACTTAGATAATTAATTACCGACGATGAATCATTTCGGCGACGTTGCGATATACTCAAAGACATCGAAAATAATTACCGTATCCCTGCGAGCACGCGACATTTAATTAAGAAGGCTTGTTAATGCTAATAAACTTTTATACAATACTATACGCTGGTTTCGAGCATTTGTTCCGTTTTAAAAATCACTTTTTTGGCCTTTTCAACAAAATAAATATTTTTTTTGCGTGATAGTCACAAAACCATCTATTTCACAATATCAATAAGAAATTTTCCGATTAGATGACATAAACCTGTTTCCATAAAATTTTCCATTGTGACTGTAATTTTTCAGGAAATTATCTTTAAAACTTTCAAGTTTGAAAATATTTTTTAAAACTACGGTTCTGAGCATGAATTTCGCGTATTCAATACGGTTCCCGTAACATTTTTCGTCGTAATTGTGATTTTTTAAGAATTTATTTTTAAAACTTTCAAGTTTGAAAATCTTTTTTTCATTAAAAAAAAAATAAAAAGATATTTTGAATGATAACAGAATGTTCTTGAATATGAGAACGTCAAAAGAAATTGTTTCGAGGAGTGCTCGAACCTTTTTGCGCCCTCCGGAGGCGGGAATGAGAACTAACGAGCGAGGTCGATGAGGAGGCTCGCGTTATGCAACGAGAGGATAATGGACAACGAGAGCAACGGAGTCTTGTATGCCAGCCGGCGTAAACTCACTGCCGTTATTCCATTACTCGAAGGCACGCCTTCGTTTCCGTCGCGACCTTGCTCGCGATTCTCCGCGAGAGGAAAACGCGAGTCCTCTCCTATCCGACTCGTGCGAAAATCCTCCAGGACATCCGGCGAGAACAATGGAGCAGAAAAAAAATGAATTTCTGTCCAGGATCTCGTGGCCAAAACGATGATTAATCCCTGATTGCGTCATAGCGGTGAGTATTCGAATTTTTCGCATCGTCCCATTCCGGATCTCTTCCAAGGACGCTGGGCCATTTTTGTTCAACCACAGAGGGGTATTTACAACGCTTGGTGAATACTTTTTATTTTATTTTTAGTGATTTATTATAAAAAAAAATTTTATTCCTTTTTGGTCAGAGTTTACAATAATTTCTCTCAATCAATAACTCACTGTAATAACTCAAAAAAAAGTATTTTCCGTTTTTTTTTCAAATTTCCGGGCTGTCTTCCAATTTCTCTTTCCCTGAACACCTTTTATTCGGACTATTATATAGGAATAAAAAATTAAAAAATTAGCCAAATTGGTCTAGATGTTCTCAAGCGATACCCTTTAACGATGACGACCAGCATTAGATTTTAAAATATAGATTTTATTTTAATCGTAGCAGTACTGAATCTCGGAGAAACTTTGAAAAAAATGCGGATAACGAGATCGGAAACTATGTTCAACCACAGAGGGATATTTACAACGTTTGGTGAATACTTTTTATTTTAATTTTAGTGATTTATTATAAAAAAATTTTTATTCCTTTTTGGCCAGAGTTTACAATCATTTCTCTCAATCAATAACTCACTGTAATAACTCACAAAAAGTATTTTCCGTTTTTTTTCCAAATTTCCGGGCTGTCTTCCAATTTCTCTTTCCCTGAACATCTTTTATTCGGACTATATTATATAGGAGTAAAAAATAAAAAATTAGCCATATCGGTCTAGATGTTCTCAAGCGATACCCTTTAACGATGACGATCAGCATTAGATTTTAAAATAGATTTTATTTTAATCGTAGCAGTACTGAATCTCGGAGAAACTTTGAAAAAAATGCGGATAACGAGATCGGAAACTGTGGCGAAGCCGATTTGGCAATGCGCGAAGGATATTGTCGCCGAGAGGCCGAGCGGGGGGAGTGTGACGTCTCGAATACGGTTGTCTCGTCACGAGAATGATTTTGCCCCGTTAAGCGATCGGGCCTCGTTATCGTAATATCTATGGAAAGTTTATACGTGTACAAAGTGGTCGTAGCTACCGAGAGCGCGCTGAGTTTTTAAGCATTTCTCGACGTTGACCAACGCCGGGCGAACTGTCGATACACAGAGCGTGTAGAGTCAAGTGCTGGCTCGGTTAGAAAAGAAAAATCGGTATCCCCGGGGCAAGCAGCGATCGTGCAGCTCGTAAATGGCCGCATTAAAGTAAAAACGTTGTGAAAGACAATCCAATGAACGAGAGCCATTTTTATGAAAATAAGAGAGCACTTGCAAAACGTACCTAACCCGTTTCAATTGGCTTTTCATCTCGAAATTATTTTACGGCCATCGGCGCACGAAGAAAACAAATTCCGCGCCGGTCTCTTATACATACATATATTTTTTCTAATATAAACCCGCGATTGTTCGTACGGGAAAACGTCGAGAGCGCGAGAGGCATGAAAAAAGTCACTCTCGTGTTTTTCTTTTCTTCCCGCCTCTCCCGAGTGGAAATATGTTCGAGCGGCGGAGTGTTGGATGAAAAAAAAAATGTTCGAGGGAACGATAAAACGAAGCTTTATGGCTGATAATAAGCTTAATCGGTGCGATAACGCCCGCACGGTCCGTCTCTCCTCCCTCGCTTCGGAATCGGTTGAAAAATTATTATGAATTTTTCATCAGCGGGTTCTCTGTAATTGTACGAAGAAAACGGAATAAAATTAAATAAATCGTGTATATAATGGAGTAAAAGTGCGTAAAGGCGTATCGTGGGAATAAAAGCGGGCGCATTCGGGATTCGTCGGAGTTTTTCTGGATAAAACATATGTGGATCGCGATGGAGCGTCATCGTCCTCATCATCAGCAGTCATCGCGCGCATATCTTATTCGCGCCTTATCTGATGGAAAAGAGAACATTAATTTTCCATACACGCGACTAACGAGATAGCCTGCGATTTATTTCATGAAATTTTCACATATTCGCGTAACGACCGAGTGAAAATATATAAAGAATTTCCGTGAAAAATAAACCGATTTTCTTTACGTTTCTTCTTCTCGCACACTTTTTATACTTTTATTCGATTTTTCCCCCTTTCTTTTTTTCTTTTTTGTTTTCAACGCAACGCGCAAGGAGCGTGTCACGGTGCGATTATGTACGTAGCTCGCTCTTAATGAAATCGCTTCGCGACTCCGTGAAATTTTCGCACGCGATGCTTTATTTACATTTGTGTAATTAATCGAAGGAAAAATAAATCATAGCGGTGGCTTGATGAGCCTCGCTTTTTTGTTCGCGCGGCGCGGTTTAATACGTATCGGCCGGATCGCTCGTCTCCCGTGTTTTATCGTGTGCCTCCCGGGATAATATATTTGCCGCCGGGTGAAAGGAAACGTCCTCAACACAAAATCGTCATACTGCTGTTATTTCATTCATCTCATTTTCATATTACACGCAGAAAAAGATTCTTACATCAAATTGTATACTATTTGCTCGGTCGACGACTCGCGCCATATTTCTCTTCGGCGGTACAAAGTAAGATCCGATTTGAGATTAAAATGAGATATACGATTTACTTTTCTGCACTCGACTCTGTCTCTTTTCGACCGTGGAGACAGTGTCATTTTTCGAAGGACGCTAAAAACTTTTACTTTTCAGCGTGCGCGCGTACAAACGAATGCGCACGCCTCCCGAAATAAATTCGAGCAGGCGACATTATTTTTTCGACGATTATGAATTATTAGAGACCGCGAGAGCCGTGCACGGGAGGGTTTGTGTGCACAGATCCCGTTTTATCGCCTGCTCCTTTCCTTTTCTTGCGTTTCAACAAAGACTCTCGACGCAGTTGTCCTCACTCGACGATCTCAAGGCTACTATCGAAATCTAATTTAATACTTTCAATTCCAACGACTTGCTCGCTAATCGCGAGTCGTACAGAGCCTTTTATTCGGCAATTATGTCTTTTGTCAAGACACATTCCAAAGCTAATGTGCATGATTTTATGATTTTAAATATTATTTTTCTTTGAAATTTGCATAAACGTTTGCATAAAATTCACATAAAAGTGTGTGTTAAATCTAAAGAAAGCTTCACCGTGTGAAAAATCCAGATTTCGCAGCTTTTCCATAAAAACCAATCGTAAAGTTGCAGTTTATAACACACTGAATGTCTCTAATTATTTTGAGCATTTTAGTACAGCGTTTACGCGGTTTTTCAAGAAATTATCTTTGAAAATGTAATCTGATGATTTTACTTCTAGTTTATACGTGAAAAAACATTCGAAAGTGACCATAGCGCAAGAACCTCCTTAAGGTGTTTTGGTAATAAGTTTTAGCAGTAATCAGAATTCCTTAAAATTTTGAAATACTCTGCTTTTTAATGTAAACTATACGTAAATGCCACTTTTTTAATATCATATTGAATTTCCATATTTTTCGAAAAAATGAACGACGGAATTACGTTTTTTGCACAAATATAAATATAGCCATAAACTCCAGGTATAAGAATATAACTTTGCTATTTAATTGTTTGAGAATTACGTAATCGAAATTTTTTTTTTATTTTAAAAATATATAAATTAAGTGTTTATTTTAGATTTGTATTTTCGAAATGTCAAATTTTAATATTATTTCTAGAAACTGATATACATTAATTTCTCTTGCAAATGGCAAAATACATATAATTTTAACTATAATTAACTGATGAACTTCATTTATAAACTACTTTTCTACTATATAGACGATATGAAAGATTATTTTCCTCTGAACGAATAAATGAATGTAACTCAATTATTAATTGAGCACGTATAACTTCAATGCGAGAATGTTTAAAACTTTGTGAAATTAAACGTAAATTAACACCTATCGAAAGAGTTTCAAATAAAACTTATTTTATGATTCGAATTAAATCTATTTATAAAGTTATTGGATGACTGAAAAGTGAGTTTTAATTTTTCCAATACGACGCGACATAAATTTCTAATAAACTATATTAATAAAATATAGGTACACGCCTTGTGACATTAAAATATCATTTATCGATACGTTTTTACACAAGTATCAACGAAATGTGCATATATCTTGTATTTAATTGCTCATTTGACTTCGAAAAATTCATCGAACTGCCTTTTTTTCGATATCATGCACCGAATCTTTTTTGGAACAAAACAAAAATATTATTCCGACAGACAACGCGAAAAATCCGGAAACAGAAGAGCTCGCGTATATCCGCACGTTTTTCAGATTTCCTCGTTGGATAACTATTTTCGCGCGGACTCGTATGTCCGATTTGCCGGGCGATCTTTATCGTCGGCACGCCGATGCGCACTCGAAGATTCATTATCCAAGAAAAAATTGGATTCCATTAATATGTATGCCGTACGTGATGGCTCTCCCCGCCGAAGATTATCACGGGACGGGAGGAAATAAAAGTTCGTTCTCGTAATTGCTTATATTTTATTAGAGCTGAATTATTTCTGTATAGGCGTGCAATAAACGTCACTGGGGAAAGTGAATACGCTCTGTCGAGTTTTGAGCCTTTCGGAAAATGACATCCGGAATCTCGTCGAGCGAAAAAAATAATGAGAAAAAATGAATATAATTTCTATAAAGTCGATATCAACGAAATAAGAACTTGTATTTAATTGAGCTCGTTCGCTAGTCGATGGTAGACGACTTATATTGGACACCTTTTTGGAATAGTTAACGAAGCGTATAAAAGTACACGAGTTTTTTTATCTTCTCCGCAGTTTGACGGATCGGAGCACGAGTTTCTTTTTTCCCTCGAATTCAAATTCCGGGAGGAAGCGTGTGCGAGGTAATTGCACACGCGCATTCGATGTGTGTCGCGCCCGATGTGTACCTGTCACCGGGAGTAAAATAAATAATAATAAATGAGGAATGACGGATAGCTACCGGTAGACGGAAACCGATCGGTATTGATTGCAGATTGCACGCGTTACTAAATGCCGAACGACGTTTTTAGTCGGTTATTAAACGTGAATGGGGGGAAAAAAGGTTATTGAAAATGGTCATTTCATTTGGCAAGCTCTCGCGAGACCTTGGATCGAGTTTCACGCGGTGAACGGTTTCCGCTTGGCCGGATCGCGGATCGAAAAGCTCGAGAGATCGAGAGAGACGGAGATGCGAGACACTTTTTCCTTCGCGGGAAGCGAGGGCTTTTATTGATTCAGCCCAGCTGGCCGCAATTAGCGATGAGAAGGACGGGAAAAAAGGGAGAGCCTTATCGGCATCGGCGACAAGTGCGCGAGCTTGCGCGCGGCTGGAGCTTGTCACAAAGGGGATTCCGAGCCGCTATCTCCAATCTCGTCGACGAGTATCCTCGTCCCGCCGAGAGAACGAGACGAGAAGATACCTGGATCGGGCAACGTTAACGCGCGCATCAAGGAATAAAAAAAAGTCCACCGAGCGCTCTTTCTTTTCTCCGTCAGCAGTTTTCGCGTGAGAGCGAGGGAAGCCGACTCACCGAATGGATTTTAATCCGGGAGACGATTCGAGCGAATTTTTCTCGGTAATTCGAGATATATTACAGTGTAAAAAATATCGCGGTGCAAATTGTTTGACTGGCAGAAGGAAATGGTGTAAAATAATAATACCGGTGTGTTTGGTAAAAGATATTGAGCGGTGTTACTTGATGATTTTACGGGGTTAAAAATCGATGTTTTCAGCAACAGGAATAATGGGCAGAGCTCGATAATCTTTTGAGAAATGAAGAAATTTTCAATTGACGATGTTTATTGCACCATCGATGGAATAAATATCACTTATTGAAAAATTTTCATTTCACAAAAAAGTATCGAGTTTCGCCCATATCTGTTCAGCAATAAAACTTTGTTTACGTTTCTGGCAGTCCACTCTATTAAGTGGCGATAAACGGACGAGAATGAATGCGAAAAATTTAGTATCAGGTACCTGAGCTGAAGCTTGGGATACCAAAACAACATTTTATGACCCATAATCCAAATATCATTAAGCAAATCCGTCCTCGAGGGCACCTTTGGTTAATCAGGATTGAGGGGAAGAATAATTATTTCAAGAAACTGATACTTGAATATAAAAGTTTTAAAAACATTGCCAGAACACTTGCTACTAAAAATCAACGTTACATGTGTTATGAAAAACATTAGTAAAAAAAATTTTTTTTTTAAAGAAACAAGTCTAGATAGTAAATTACCGTACATCAGGGTAAATCTTTACATTTAGAGAGAAAAAAAAATAATTTACGTATTTAACATGGAATTTTTTACAAACAAAAAGTTGTAAAATATTATATTCCAAAATATTCTTTATATTATTGAGTTGCTTGATCTGTATCTCCTTTTTATTCGTACCGATGAATGATGTTGGCAATAATAGTGTTACTTTATTAATTTTATGCACTAAATGTTGTTTATACTGCGGTGTTAATTATTTTTTCTGATCAAACATATAGCATATCAAACCACATCTATTAACACCATGCCATTCTACACCAAAAGATGGGAACTATATGGACCAAGAATGGTGTTAAATTGATACCATTTTAACACGAAATTTTTTATAGTGTACGCTCATCAAGGTTCACTTTTTTTTCTTTTGCGAACTCTCTTCGATGGCGTAAATCCGTAATCCGTGCGAACTTGAAGTTCGTACAAAAAAGGTAGATATATGAAGCACTGGGACTCCCCGAGGGTAGGCCAGGACAATAAGGCGCAGAGCGTATAAAAAAATCACGAGATGGTGGTTTAGAGACTCGCGTCAATTAGCGGGTACCAAATATAGTCATTATGAACGAAACTCGGACGAAACGCCCTGCTGCTGGGAGACTCGTTTGGTCTCTTGCTCAGGTATATATTTCTCACTCCATATATTCCTAGTCGCGTTGGCCTGTCGCGCTGTGCGCGTGTCGCCGTATCCGTTCTCTCCCTCGATCATTGTTAAAAAACGTCACCAATGGCAGGCCAATAACGGGGGGACCGGACTCGGCGATCTAATAGATTCGCTTCGTATTTATATATATTTCACCTCGGGCCGAAGCAATTGGAAAGGATTCAAGGCGGCGCTGCGTTCTCACACATTCAGAATCTCAGTGCATCCGCGCGACTATATCTCGCGCGCGATATATATACACACATTTTCCTCGCTAACCTGAATTTCGAAACGCCGAGCAGCTCGACGATTCATGGACAGCATGTCTCGTTCGCGCGAATTTCTCGCAAATGAAGCGAATAAATGGCACTGATGGATCGCTCGATCTCGCCGTCCCGACGCCGCCGGCGCGCGATGCCCCTTTGTATAATTTTCAACCCGCGAGAGAAAGAAAGGAACGCTTTCGACGATTTTATTAAGCACCCGCCGATCTCGTCCCGCATATTTGCCGATTCGACGGAATTCATTTTTTCTTCCTTTTTCCTTATTTTAACATCGTGTACTGTCGAGCGATGCAAAGTGCGCACCGCCCGATCGAACGGGAGGAAAAAAAGGCATTGAGTGAATTTTATTTGTTTATTTATTTGATGCAGTGAGAGGCACGAGGCTGCTGCCACGGTTCGGCAGCCACGCCAAAACTTTCTCCTTCGATAACGTGGGCACGCTGTACGTCGAGCGAACCGCCGAGTGCACGATCTCCTATATAATAAACATAGTTCATTCTCTGCGTTGATCTAGCGCGTTGCTTGGTCTACGTGCACACACACGTGGGACAGCAGCGAACGAAATGGGCCCGCGTAGCCTCCAGTCCGGTGAAAATTCATGCTCCGATCCAATATATTGTCGGACCTTTTCCTATCTGTTTATCTCATCTGTAAACACGTTTCTAGCCGCGAACTCAAAAATCTGTTGGCTACTCGGGCGCGAACGTATCCGCGTCCCGTTTCCTTTTTTTTTCTCTGCTCCCTTCTCATTCCCATTTTTTTTAAATTCTCTTTTTCTCGCCGTAGAATGTTCGCGCATATCGAAATCTCGCGCCGTTCACTCATATCCGTTACACGACAGACCGAATTCTCACCTCGTGCACGCGATCGTATACTTGTCAAACCGGCGAATTGTTATTTTTATTCCGCAGCGACGACGAGCGAGGATGAGCTCGATATTGGGAAGAAACGCGATCCTTCGAGAAAATAAATGTAAAAACACACACGGTCCTTAGATATTTTTTCAGTAAAACGAGTAAACGAGACAATCGGGAATTCGGAAATGTTTGCACGACGATTGCGAGCGACTCTTCCTCACGGAGGGTCAATTCGGTCTTGCGGGACGTCTCGAGACGTTTCCTGAATTTGCTGCCCAACCGGCGAGCCTCCATCAATTCCAGTCAACGTCGAATCTCGCCCGAGATTCGCCGAAACTTCGGTCTTTGCGGACCCGGCGCGTTTCTGGACCATTCGTCACTGGTGATCCGGAGAAGCTGACCGGAAAGCCGTTTGGTGGATCGCAAAGCGTGGAATGGTTAGTCAGGGAAATAATGGGTCGCGAAAAAAGACAATCGCCGAGAGAAATAGATGTAAATGATTCATTTAATTTTATTCTAGATTGAAAAGGATTCAAATAGAATTAATATCAAATGTTTATAGACGAATTTATGCTAATTATTTTTGGGCGCAACCTAACTATTTATGATGAAAGATGCAAAAAATCGATCCATAAATCATTTTCATAATAATATGTATTTTTACGTGATAATTTTTCAACTATCTTTTCCACACTCTATAGGGAGTTATTTTTTAGGTGGAAACTTTTGCAATAGTGTAATGTCAGAAAAATGCATTTTATTCAGTTGAAATTTGTGGCATAAATTAATTTTAATATTTTAATAATTTTTTTTCTCAATAAAATCGTATGAATTATTTTTCCTACACAAAGGGGTATATTTTTCATAAAGTTAATTTATTGGAGCAAACTCACTCAACCCTACTATCGACTATCTATCCAACTATTGAGACATCCTACATATTCAAACGTTCAAGTATTTATTTACTAGAAATTTTGTTTAAAATTAACACATAAAATGAGTTCGGAATCGCTGAATTATCAGGCAATAGTTTAGATGTGAATTCGAAGCAGATTTTTTGTGTGAATATTTTTTTAATAAAGATAAAGTGAAAAAACTCTTAACTATCAAATTATTGGGACGTTTATCTTACATACTTCTAAATTATGAATTCCATGAGGAATCGAGTTTTATAAAAACGCACTACCGATGCTATCGTAGAGTTTTCGAACACAGTGGTCCTTAATGAGTGTTTAACAGTGCAGTCCACGAAGTGTGCGAGATCTCGCCCCACCGGGCGTATACGGGCGACAAGTTGATCCGCGAAGAGAAAGAGAAAAAGCGAGAGAGAGAGAGAGAGAGAGAGACCGTAATAGCGTGGTAGGTATGAAGTCTAATGATAGATCTCTCGTAATGTACCGAGAACAGTGGGGATTAAGTGCCGCAAAGTATAGACTCCCCGAGAATTTACTCTCTTCCGACGGTATATGATGATGCACTGCATGCGCTCTGTGTTTGCATAAATTATTGCGGCACCTATGAATCACGCGTGTGTACATAGAAGTGTAGCGAAAATGTGCTCGTTTGGTACTTCAGGGCGGGCTACAAAAAGATTCGTTTACTCAAGCTCCATTCCGAGTCTCTCATCATGGACCTAGGTCCACCCGGAGTCTACGATTAATTTGGATATTAGATTAGATTCGATTAGATCTATTAATGTACCTTGGATATCCATGAGGCAAGACGATAATACAATTGAAGTTGCAAACTAATTATAATTACAATTATAAGACCATAATGATAATAATCATAAAATAATAATAATAGTGATGATGGTAATAATAGCAATAATGAAAAAAGTTTTGGGGTATAAAAAGCTTCATTTACCCAAGCTCCATTGCAAATGTCTCATTATGGACCTAGGTTCACCCAGCAGTGTCTACGATTTTGGATATTAGATTAGATTCGATCTATTAATATACCTTGGATCTCCAAAAGGCAAGACGATAATACAATTGAAGTTGCAACGTAATTGTAATCACAATTATAAAACCATAATGATAATAATCATAAAATAATAATAATAGTGATGATAGTAATATTGGCAATAATGAAGACAATGAATGGAAATATAATTACACGTTACACCCGGAACATCACGAAATTTCAGCGATTTGACGGATTTATGAAACTTCTTTGGGACCCTGCTGCGGAGTTTGAAGGAATCCGCGAAAATGGGAATTCAGGGCGAGGAAAATGTCGAATGCACCCACGCGTATCTCTCGTTACGCAGAATGGAGCGTTTCATTCCGACCGTGAGACACGAGCGACTTCGCGCACCTTTTTCCCCAGCGTCGAAGAATTGCAGTCTCTCGCTTTGTACGTTAAGACACACGCCCGGGTACATCTATACGGACGAATATGTTCCAGGGCTGCACCAGAAGTGCAATTAAAATTCTACGTGAGCCGGCACGATTATTCAATGAAGATACGCTCCGGGCTAAAATTCAATCTAGCGAGCCCGGATTGGCAGTAATGATGTCTCGTTCATCATACACTCGGGTATACGTTTACCGGTCTATATGGACATGCCACGTACGTATTATGCTGTTGCCTTAAACAGAGACGAGAAACGCGACGAGGGTACCACACGGGAGTGAACGCTCGACCGTTGCGTCAATCGCTGCCAGTCCAAACGGTTCATCGTCATTTCCGTCGCGTCTTCCATAAGAGAAGCAGCTTCGATCTAGCCCTTTCGGAAAATGAAAATTATTGGGAAAAGGTCTATCGAGGTAAACGTCCAAAAAGCCAAACGATACTTTCTATGTATTAATTATATTTTTAGACTTATCAATCATTTTTCCATCCAAAGAGGTGTCGATATTTTTTTATATAGTTCAACTACTGGAACGAGAGAAAACCAGGGGTAGGGTCAATTTTTTTGTCCCAACTGTTGGAACATCTTCGTACTTAAAATTCATCTCGAAAAAAATTTTACAATAGGTGACGAGCAAGGCTTTGCAATTTGGCAATTGTCACAGTTTTTCGGCAGTAAAAATGCATATTATGCACAATGTTATTGCAGTTACCATTTTAGAAGCAAGCGTTCGCAGATATTAAAAATATCAAACTGCAATTTAGATGTAAATTTGAAACAGATTTAAAAAATATCTTTGAAATAAGAGTAAAGTAGAAAAATCCTTGGATGTCCAACTATTGGAACGTTTAACTGCTTATCTCCAATATCGATTTTTTACTTTCCCTTTTCATCGGCATATTCGATCTTTGCTTCGAGACCATTTTTATTTATTTTTTTACCGAACAAGGAGCTCGCTGGGAAAAAAAGTGTCTCTGCGGCGAGGCTGCGGTGCTTTCGCCGCGTCTCGTCGATAACCGACTCTCCAGAGTCGAGTTCGGCGATGCGTACTCGCGCAGGAGTCCTCTCTCGATTAATCTCGGATCTTCTTTTTTCGGGCGGTGTACACGCCACGCGCCTTATCCCCGAGCTCGATGAGAGAGATACGATTCCCAATTAAAATAAATTATACCTCCTTCGTTTGACGTACACGTACCGAGAATTATTCCGACCAGGACACTCTTGGCCCACCATTCACAGTTCTGGAAAAGTCCAGTTTGTTTATTTCTGTACCCACGATTGTATGCAAATTTGCGTACAATTATTTAATTCTTAAATTCTTTAAGGGTGGGTAATAAGAATTTTCGAAAAATCGAAAAATTTTATGCAGTCACTGATAGATACAATAAACTTGGATTTATTTTGTATCGTATACTTTTGAAAAAAAAAATCCACAAAAAGCCTGCATCCCCTTAATTTGTGATCTGAGACCAAAATCTTACATTCGAATAAAAACTTGATTTTTTGTTCGTCTTTCGTCGAAAAGTTGAGATATCGTTTCGAAGGTGATGAATGGAAGCGCGAGCGTGCCTTCGCGAGATTCTCTGACGCAACGGAAAAAAGTCGATCGCTGACTCGTCGCGGAGAGAGACTCGATGACTCGTCATCGCGCCTCCGTCCGTCAATCCTCACCAGACGCTCATTATTGCGATACACGGAGAGTGTTCGTATATATACCCGATGCGAGAGCACATCGTGGCCACGGCCAACGTTCCTTCCATCCATGGATTCCAGGTTCAACTAACTCGGACGAGGATATACAACACGGCAAAAGTGGTTGGCCCTCGCCGAGATCACACCGAGTTATCCCGCGTCTCCCGAACTTGAACTTGACGCCGTACGATGATTCCGAGCGTCCGATGACTCGTTCACTCTGTTTGCATAACGGTTATTAGCGTAGGCTCTCCGCATTGACGGCGATTATCGCTTTCAATCAACGCGAGGCCTCGCTCCGGAGGATCTGCAAATAAAAACTCCGTCTCTATTTATTCATCAAAATTATGCAACGCTCTTCATATTTTTTTGTTTATTTTCTCCTTAGATAACAAGAGTGCAATAATGCGAACTGAATTAATTCTATTCGCAGAATCTTGCGTAATTATGAAATCTGCACGCGTAATAAAAACTTTTTTTTTATTATGGAGAATCAGCGAATGAGCGGAGTATTGTTTTTTTTTTGTGAAAATTATACAATATCAGCACAGTTGAATTCCAAAGTTTTTTCCTCGGTTTTCCTTTGCACAACGAGGTTTTAGAGACTTCACTTCGAAGTGGCCTTAATTTTTTTTTAATGAAAAAAGAAATTTCTTTGATTTGACATAAAGATTTATGTTACAATTAAAAAGTAAAGATTTAATAACTGTTGAAAATTGCACATTTGACACGCGCTCTCACGGGACAGCACAGAAAATTGTGATTTTTAACAATAAATTTATTTTTACACGATAAAGTCTCATAATGTGCTGCAATAACCTTAAAAATATATTTTATTTTTTTTTAAACTAAAAATAAGAAATTTGTACAGTACGAAAAGAACTATTATCTGCGACGAGTGAACATTGCACAGAAAGGTGTCTCTCTCTGTAAAACGGTAAAATAAAATGCTTATAAGAAATTTCATCGACGATGAAAAGTGAAACAAAACTATAAATCTTTTTTACATTTAATTTTTATATAGGAAAATGTACGCAAGTATGATAAAAGTTTGTTGATTTAGTTGGTCACCTGGTGCGTATAATTATGAAATGTGCTCAGCGCGTAATGAGCGTAATTATGAAAGTTTTGGATATCGCAATCGATATGTATATCCCTGCTGCGGTGGTGTGCATTGGTTTTATATGCTGTATATTTGATTGGCGCGAGATATAGGAGTTACGTGAGAGCTTGGCGATAAAAGTGCGTCATAGTCACGAGTTGTTTTGCCACACCCACACGGAGCTGGCCGCAGCAGCGCGCGCGGCGTCGACAGAGCAGGGGAGGCCTGCTCTGGAGAGCGACTAAAAGTTACAAAGAGGCAGGAAGGCGTGGTACCACCGAGCGAGGCACCTCAATGCCAAGAATGCGGTGTAAAAGTGGTTCCGTTTCGTTTCTATCGACGCAATCCTCGAGTTCTCTAGTTCCTCGATCATTTATACCGCCCGTATATACAAACGAGCAAACATTTCGACGATGTAACACACTTCTTAACCGCGCTAAAAAAAAAAGAAAAAAAAAACAGTCATACATCAACCAGGCGAATTATTACGTCACCTTGATCGAGTTTCGTGAACTAATCGATCAATTTATTTGATTGATGAATTACGGGAACTCGTTTGTCCGGTCGATGATGAGAACTCTGCCCGAAAATAATCGACCCCGCGGCTCTCGAGATCGATCGAACACGCGATTATACTATTTTCATTCAAACGTGTTATATTCTCCTGTCGTCGTTCTGCACTTAGAAATTCATAAAATCGATCGAGGAAGGAAAAAATGAGGCGATAAAACTTTCTGTCCGGAAATTGTTGCGGGTTATGGGGAGTTTACGACGCCGTTGAATGCGAAAATAAAAGCGGCCGATACGGAGACATCTATGGAGACGTAAAAAATACTCGCTAATGCAGGATACATGTTATTAAGAGTTTTCGCAATCTTGTCGCCGAGTGCATCGAGAAATATTTATATGGACACGCGCGTTCGCACTCCACCGGGATATTTATCACCGCGGCATCGAGATAGTTTGCCGCATCGAGTTGCATGCCTCGCCGAGACCACCTCTGGACTCCCTATCCTGCATCCTCAATGTTATTTTTCTCCCGCCGACTAAAAATCTACATTTCGACGCGAAAAACATACCTCGATCGAGCACCGCGCCGCTCGCCACCTCATTTTTTTTTTCATTCCCCGCTGATAAATACTCCCGAGAGCTCTCGCGACTTTTGCGCAACCGCGCCGATCGCGAAATTGTTTTAGTGAATGATGCGAAAAAATTCGTGAGCAAATATCGAGAAAGTCATAACGAATCCGCGATCGATTACTCTGAAAAACAAGTTTAAGTAGCTCTGATAAAAAAAAAATTAGACGTCGAGTGTGTCTCCGCGTTGAGCTTGTATATTCGTTGGAAAAACGAAGGAACGAGCGAGAAGCGAGTGCGACTGGGAATATAGAGAGTCGATAATATACGAATTTCGATAAGAACTCTGACGAAAGTGAATGAGATCTTGGCGGAATTTGCAATATTTGACTTGACGTTGATGAGAGATCGAATGAATTAAAAACGGGATCGATTTCGCGATGGGCAGTAAATAGGCGCGGAGACGAAGAAAAATTCAAGCTGCGTGTCTCGCGAGAGAGCGACGCCCGGAGTTTTCTTTGGCTGAATTGTCGGCGGAGATCACGCAGCTGACAGTCGTTTCTCGATGATCGCACCGCAGAACCTGTTCCTCCGCTTTGCGCATAACTCGGTGCACTATTTCGTTGCAAAACCATAAGAAACCTCGATTATTAACCGTATTCACGTGTAACACACGTGGATATATATTCTGGTATACGGATAATATTGGTACAATATTGTCTAATTAACGTAACAGACATCAGTCACGAGCTTTTGATGGATCGTTTGATGGAATACATATAGGAAATCGTTATGAGAATAAATTGCTGAATTCCATCAAATTATTGCTCTATTATTTATTTGTGACTCTCCGTAACTGTTATTATTTTTGCGCAGGAATCGATTGGAACGATGGGACAATTTTTAATCCCTGCTCAGATATTTCAATCGCAGTTTTTAGCCAATTCACGAGACGTATACGGATTAGCCGCAATCGATATCACCTTTTTCCTTATTTCTCTTCCCTCAATTTCGTTTTTCATCCATGTCACGAATTACGCTATTACGAAAGCGTGTAACCATTGCAAATCCGTGTTAAATCGATTTTTGATTACTTGCAAAACTGGTACGAGTAAGGCTCGAAGCTTCTTGACCGCAAAATAACTCGCGAAAATAAAAAGTCGAACGGCGCACAGATATTTGCCGATCGTTTTGACGTTTCCGTTTGGACAACATGGCGAAAAAGTTTGGAGAAAACTTCCTCTATGCCGTTGAAATATTTTTCGCGAGTCAACGATATATGGACAATTCTATTCCTTTCTAAAGTTTCGACTTTATTAACAAGAGGAAAAAATTGAGACTCTATGTATTTACGTTTCATTTTCAAATCTTTTTATGGTGTATTTCAGTATGCTCAATAGTTTTTCAGTGTTTCTTTCATTTTCGCGATAACAACTGTTTAAGTGGACTGTTGTAAAAAAGTAAATACACCACCTGCTGGATTGAATTTTTTAGTGTTGCATTTATGTGGTACAATTTTGTAACATTGACATTTTTTTGTGTAAATTTTTATTTAAGTCATTGTTATGTCCAACGTGTACAAAATTATGAAAAGTGCCTTTTTTTAAGTATATATTTTCTATTTAAATTTGAGAATTTTTCGCAAGAGACTATATGTACCAAATCTTGACTCTGTACGAGATACTTATTGATTATAGTTTAAATGTCGTGATTTTAAAATTTGCTGGAAGACAAAAGTTTGCGCATGCATGATTTGAAAAAAAAATATGCTCATGCATATTATTTCTTAAACAGAGTTTACGAGAACATTATGATACACGTTAGAGACGAGAAAATAGATAAATTAGTGCGTAACGCGCGCTTGTAAGAACGGAAGTCATTTTTTGCAATACTGCATCGTTTTTGAATATTTTATTTATAGTTTTCTTGTTATCTCATAGCTCGAGTAATCATTTCTCGGTCTCACGCAAACGTAGAATTTATAAGAGACTAATGAATCGGGTGGATCATGCGCTCGTGAGAATTTTCCAGCCAGACTCGTTAAATATTGCCTCCATTGTCGTCGCTAATGATGAAAATTGGATTATCGTCCTGACGTGTATGTTTCACAGAAACTCTTTAGCAAATTCTTGGCTTATTGAAATTAATTCCACGCATTTGCCCAATAGTCGATATATCGGCTTAAATTTTCCAATATATCGAAAGTTTTATGCACGCTTAAGACTATACAATGCGGTTCGTGAGAAATAATTTATACTGCAAACTCAATTGTGTTATATTACGAACCTGAAAAGGGTATTTTTACTCATTGAAATGAGTAAATCTACCATGCACGGTTGAGACAATAAAAGTACGTGTGTTATAACAAATTTACTCACATTTCGTGTATAGTATTATGCACGATTTATGTGTAACTTTAAACACATAATACCTATTGTATACTTGCGTGTAATTTAAAAGGAATTCGCTCTTTAAGTCGTGAAAGTTTAAAAAATTTTATTCTTCGATTACAAGGATTTACTCGATCGAGAATTTCCTGCTGGTAATAAACCTGCTAATTGTTTTAGGTCCAACCTAAGAATTTTTAATGCGAAATTCAAAAAATCGATGCAAACATTATTTTTTAATCCTTTTTAACACGATTTTGATATGTGATAATTATTTTTCAACTATATTTTTTTGTACTGTACAGAAAATTTATTATTGAACAGAATCTTTAACTATAGTTTTTAATACATGAAAAAACACGTTTGAGCTAATATAATACACATTTTTAAATGTATTAAAAGTGACTGCAAAAATATACAGCAACGGGTATACATGTGTAAAAACTAGACATTTTTTTATTGAAGTTGAATGAGAGGAGTCTCGAATTCGCCTAATTTAATTTCACTGGAAATTCGAGGAGGTTGCTGAAATCTTGGAAAATGATTAATGAACCGACACACCCTTGTTTCCACGCTTCGGACAACGAGAACGTCTAGCAAATGACTTTTCTCCCGGGGCAAGGTTGTCAGCGTCGAGATAAACGGCGAGCCCGCGTCTTACTTCTCGCGCGCGCGGTAGCTGCTCTCGCTCTCTGTGTTCTCTGACTTTTCAATGAGAGAAACGCTCGATTACGTCCGCGAGTATAGGAAAATCGATCACTTATTTTATTCTCTCTCTCGAGAACAGTTGAAAAAAAATTTTCAAAAATTTCTCCAATCACCGAGACCGAGGTATTCCGAATTTTTTTTTTCAGCATCGACTCCCTTTTACGAGACTCGCGTTTCTCAAGGCTGTTATTTCTTTTTCGTCAAAATTTCTACCTGCTGGGTGAATGTGTGTCCAGACAGGAAATTGCTATTTCTTATTCGCGATCTCTCTCGGTAAACTATTAAATTATTTTAACACGAGAATAATTGGCCCCTGGATACAAAAATAACGAGCAAAATGAGAGAGGGCGGAATTGGTCAAAGATCAATAATTGTGTGTTCGTCACTCAAATTTATTTCGTCGGATCAGTCCGAATTTGGATGAAGGATATTCGGTGAGTTTGTGTTTATTTATTTTTTGCCCAGGTGCGCTTTGGCGAAGAGAGAGAGAGAGAGAGAGAGAGAGAGAGAGAGAGAGATGAAATAAAAAGTAGAACGGGACCGAGTCTACGCGAGAGCGCTATCCGGGTGTGGCCGGTTTTATACTTTTTTTCTGACCGTATTTCTTTTCTTGTTTGTCCGAAGATTTTGATTGCACTGGTATATTGCTTTAGAACGTGTTCAAATTATTTTTCAATCCGTGGCCAAATAACCGAACCATTGTCTCGTCTCCTGGAATAAATTCCGAGCGACCTTGTGTTCCCAAAAATCATGACTCAGCTGCGAAATATAGTTGCACGTAGATCGTTTTATTCGGCCAGGGCGGACGAGAGTGATCAGCAAATTGGCTCCTGGCGGATTTGCTCGCTTTGTCGCTGCTTGCGGGTGAGAGAAGCGATAAAAGTTTGTGTGGTTTCCGCTGGTAATGCACCGTTGCGAGGAAAGCGATCGAGACCGTTGATTCGCCACTTCCTCAATGGCGAAACGTGCGGAGCAGCCCCGGGATTACGATCGCTCCCGAAATTGAAACAAAAAAGAACAACTTGGGAAAGGCGATATTGAAATATGCCGCAACAGTGAATGGAAATTTGGCACGCTCCCGTGGCCTCCATCGCGCTCCAAAACTCGCTCGAGGGCATCTGCTCCCGCGCTTCCCGTTTCACGAAATCGCTTCTCACGTTCGACAACACCTTTTACTCCTTATCTGCGTTACGCTTCATTGAAAATCTCACCGAAATACATGCATCGGCGTTCTTAAAAATAGTACACACGATGGGACAAGAATCTTGGAGTTTTTGTCCAGCGGAAATTATAATTCCCCCACGTACCACAATCGTGTTTCGTCGACCGACAGAACTGTAGGCGTTATTTTAATTTACTTTGGTAATTATTGATGAATAATTATGTTCGCCGCCAATTAACTTGTATTTTAACAATTAGAAAGGTATAAGAAAGGATTGCCGTTAGGAATTTACGTGTCGCAGTGTTGAGAGATCGAAAATAGAGTGCAAGTGTAAATGTATTTGAAATATTTAATGAGAAAGTATATATTTATGGAGACCGATTTTTTTTTGGAAATTGTATATAATTTTGAAATTTCACGTATTTTATTTAATATTGGTCCATATATAGGTAATTAGTAACAACTACGAATAGTTGATTATCAAATTTATTTTATATTTAGTGAAACGTTTTATTAAATAAAGGTTGAAAAAATGTATGAAAATACCTTTTTGAAATATTTTTTAATGAAATCAATTAAATATGAATTCTTTCATGAAGTATTTTTTACATTTGTAATGAATTAAAATTAATGAATATTAATAAAAAATGAAATGTCTCATTTAATAAAACATTCTTAAATTATAAATTTTTAGTAAAACATTTCACTTCATATAAAAATTGACACAAAAACATTTTAATTTCCATTAATTAAATATACATTGTTAGTTGTTAATATTGTTTAAAAGCTGTGCGGAAATTGCTAATAGATATTACAATTAACATCATAAAAATTGAAAAATTACGAAAAAAAATATATTTAGATAAAAATAGATTTTTGCATATTTTTAAGAAATTCTGTCTCAAAACGATTTTACGCGACTCCTACCTTAAATGCGATAGACAATGTATTCTATGCGCCAAATATGTTTTTGACGTCGTGCTCACGTTTACGGAGCTCTTCCAATTTTTAGGAAGAGAATCAACGTTCGTTTGAGATTCTTGGGAGATTGAAGGCGCACGAGCGCGCTGAATGCAGCGCAGAGCCGACACGTGCGGCGTGTACGTGTGGATAGAAATTGAAGCGAGAAATTTTCGTACAAGTTTCAAGAGTAAGCGGATAGCTCTCGGCACTGCGATGCGCGAGAGCCGCGATTGTCGGCCGGAGGCACGCACGTGCATGATTTTTCACGAACTCTCGTCTATCTCGTCCGTGGATTTGGGACGAGCGCGTTTCAACGCTTTTCCCAAAGCGACTTTCTTTCCATGCTTCAGAACCGAGATTATTCGATAACTCACGTCAACTTGCATTTTTCCTTACTTCGCTAATCGAATTTTAAAACAAATCTGGGAATAAAAAAATATCGTATTTCATCGAACGAGTCGCTAATTAGGGGGCTTTGAGAGGCACATTTGAGATTAGCCAGAGAGCGAAATGAGGCCAGTTCGGTTATTGAGCGACGCGAAAGTGCGACTCTTTACGTTTTCGTTTCCTTTTTTTTTCTTTTTTTATCGTCATCGCCAAAAGTGGTTGGTGACCAGTTTGGTTAAAGCGTCGTAAACAGAGAAAAATACACCTAGTTATGAAATTATATGTATACAGAATTGATGATGGCAATTCCACGGAAACTTTCTAGCGATACGCCGTTGCTCGCGCGCTCTCGGTCCAGGTGCGTTTTCGCACGAGATACGCCCTGCTTACGGTGAGAAGTCGCCTGAGCTCTCTTGCTGTACGAAGCACGAAGGGAGTCACGCATGCGCGAGTCTCGTATCCCCGAACGCTATTCCTGTTGCTCGGAATAATATGCAAATTCGTATCTGCAATGCAAATTCAAACTCTATTTTCACGAACTGGCCTAACAAACACCGCGCCAGTGTGTGGAGCAATAAACGAAGAATCCGAAGAGTGTTTATTATTTCTTGGCGGAAATTCGCACCGTTTTAGCGAGCGCGAAAAGAGAATTTTGCACTTTTTGTTCCTCCCCATTAATAAAAAATTCTCTTTTGCCTCGTTGAATGATGAGAGAATTCTTCGCGAGAGCTGGGCATGGGGATGTTTTTTCCTCGATGAGTGCGATATATATAATGGAAGTGTATTTGGTGCAGCGGAGA
This sequence comes from Cremastinae sp. A BG-2022a, assembly GCA_030522545.1. Taxonomy (NCBI): domain Eukaryota; kingdom Metazoa; phylum Arthropoda; class Insecta; order Hymenoptera; family Ichneumonidae; species Cremastinae sp. A BG-2022a. The sequence goes on along the minus strand of JAPYYW010000148.1, from coordinate 143,795 downwards.
TTGGAAGTTTGCGGAGCGGCCGCGTTCCCCGATGTCAGTGACTCGTGTACGGAACTAATGCATATCGAGTGAAAGTCCCCACGAGCGTGTCCACCAGAATCGATCCGCGAGGAGATTCCGATAAAAATTCAGCGCCGATTTGCATAAACCGCCGGATTGCGTTGGAGTTTGCTCTAGAGAGTCCGCGTGTGTGTGGCTCTGGTTCGATAAAGGGGGGAATATTGTGCAATGCTCCCTCGCGGCCATATTTTTCGCCCGGGCATTAGCTAATAAAATAATCCCCACGTATGCGCTCCGGATCCGAGTGTGTAATTGCCCGGGAGTGTGTACGGGATCGCGTTGAAAGGAAGCACACGCGCGTGATCGGACGTAGAAGGAAATCCAACGATCCCCCCAGTCGTAACGAGAAGAATGAGAAGGCAATAAAAAGAAAAGAAGGTAAAAGGACTCGATGCTAATTCGCAGATGTATCGGATCGAGCTTGCTTTTTTCGAACCGGGGAGGGAAGAATCTTCGACGAGTGGTCTCGATATTCGTTTTCTCGGACGCGATATATACTTCATGCCAGCGACGAACGTGACAAGGACGGTGAGCGCAGCCTGGCGGAATGGCTGGACGCCGTTCGCGTTCCGGCGTGGAAAAACGTCTCTGGCGTTTACGTGTGTGTAGTTCCGGTAGAATGAACACGCTCCGAGAGTGCACGCTCGGAAAGCCGGAGCAGAATATCTCGAGGAGAACGTTTAATGATTTTACAATCGAACCGGGGGATATATACGAGCGATTGGCGCGTTACGAGAAAGGCAGGAAGAAAGAGAATCCGAGAGTTCTGTCGCGAGGCGAGGCACGTCCTCGCCAACGTTAATTACTTCTATCGGTAAGAAAACGTCCTCGACCACACAGAGGGAATTGATCTTTGCTTCGTTCATTCGCTATCGCGGTGACGTCTCAACCCTGTGTGACGTCCATGACGCTTGTGACATTTCTGTCACAGAATCTCTCATCGAGGCGCACGCTCGAATATATGTTTCAGCGCGTATATCCGTGAACGATAATAGCCGAAGGCTCTGCTGACGATAAATGCAAATAGATTCAGCCCGGAATTTCGCAACAATGGCGATATATAATTGTTGTGCGAAACTAACAAATTGTAAGAGCGATCGAGGTTGCCGACACACGACAGCTCTCGAATGAGCCCTGGGATAATATTCAGATCGGGCCTCGATCAGCGGTGTATTCGTCAACGTAAATTGCAATCACGCGAGAAGCCTCTGGCCATCTTGTATATCGTTATTTCACCGCGAAGTAAATTCCCCGGTGAGCAGTCCCGCCGCTGACGTGTTTTTTCTTGCGAGCGACCGAAGGAATTCCGCAATCTCGGTCGCGAAATTGGTGAAAAGTGTCCGGCGACGCTTCCGACGCGTCTCGGAGAGTGTCCCGCGACTTTTTTTTCTCTTCGCTCCCGCCTCCGCGCTAAATTAAAAGTCGCCGGGAGCTACGCACGGACGATTATTCATATTTTCACGGGTACCGTGACTCATTCCCGCGCGATTCGTTGTTATATTCATTTGCACAAAAAGGAGCATGATTAATTGTTTTTTGATTGCGCGAGAATGGCAAAAGGAGGCGTAATTGGATCGTTGTCCGGCACGTTGACTCGATCGTGACAGGGGAGCTTTCTCCCGGGCCCCCGTAGGACCTGCTGCGATGACGATGTTAGTATAATGCGTGTCATGTTACGACGAGCCGAGCTGTACGGGAAAACCGGTCAGTACGCCGTGTCACTAATAATTTAACGCCGATGAACGCGCATGGCCCGCATATCCCGCAATTGTTCACCGATGCGTTTTAATTCGCGAAAATCGTGAAAAAAAATCGGTAGCGATCGAGTTGAAAAATTACACGCGCTTCGATGCGTTCTCACTGGTAATTCATACAATTAAAATGGCGACTCTGAGCATATATCGCGAACACGTGAGCGTCTCTGTAATTAGTTTGCCGGATTAATCGATCCGGCGACTCTCTCACGATAAATGCTTCTTCGAACTCCTATTCCGAGATTTTCCAACGTTTTTCCTCCTCGGGACGTGATATCCCGCGTGGCAAGCGCCCGGCCAGGAGTCCGCACGTGGCTCTTCTTCACGCCGGTTATTCTCCCCGGCGCGTTCATCGGAATCCAGAGCGAGATCCTCTATTTTTCCCTCGGCAACCTGTCGACTTTCAACTTCAGCGTAAGAGAGGCTAAAAAAAAAAGAGGATTCGTGTAAAAAATCGATACGGAGGCTGATAAGGAAAGATTTAAAGTGCCAGCGAAATATCGGATGGAAAATAATCTTCAAAGCGACGAACGCCTCTGAAATCGCGCGTCAAGTCGAAACGCGATAATCGGGAGGGGGTCGCGGTGTGATAAAAGATCAAGTTCGGTTTTGGCACGCAGGATGAGAAGAGGCTGCATCGGGGATCGAGCCTTCCCGGCGCTTATCTCCACATAATGCGGCAATCTCGTTTCACCGGTGGCAATCGCGTTGATGCATTAAACGCGCGAGCAAAAGCCGGAGCTCTCGTTTTTCGCGAGCGGCTCTCGATGTCAAAGAAACGTCAGAGAATAATCGAGCATCGATTCAGACTCGCGCGCACTCTCTCGCTGCTTTCTTCTTATTTTTCCTCCTTTACCGCTTCGCCATTGTGCCGAGTGTGCGTAAGAACTCTCGGCGCGCAATAAAAGCGAGCAATTTTCTATAAAACTGTGAAGACATTTCACATCGATATCGATACAATTTGAAATCGATTCGATCGTTGGAAGATTTTTTGCGAGGGGCAGGTTAATTGAGTAATAACTCGAATACGGTCGGGATACGAGCGTGCGTTGTGCCAAATTCGGTATTTTTGAGAAATCAGGAAACTAGACTGGTCCGGGTAAGATATACATCAGTGGAAAGAGAGGAAAAATTACGGAAGTCTATCGCAGCTGCCGCGAGATCTGGGAGGACGTAATACACGTTTCGTGCTCTCGTTTCGAGATCTACGATCTATTGATCTCTCGCTGATCGCTTGTCCGCAAGAAAAACATTTATTCTTTGTCGAATACAATATGTTTAAGACGTATACGTTCATGTACGTCAAACGTACACTTATGCGTTCCCCGGTAACAGATGTAATTGTACCAATTACACTTTTCCAGTCAATCCATTTCAGGCGTTATAAAGATTCGAACATAGAAACCGGACGTTGAACGTAATTGCAACGAGTATACATCGGGCATCGAAAGCTCCATCAGCATTGTGAAAAATATGCAAGAGCACTTTTTGTTCGCGAGGGTTCGGGAAACGCTTCCGAGATATTCATGATTCCATTTTCAGGACTTGAACGAGTAGAAACAAACCGTATCGGTATTAATTAGTGGCTAGATTGCAACGTAAATAAAATTATCGAATTAGAATATCGTACATGGTATTCCATGTCTGCCATGATTAAAAGTTCGAATAGAGAAACTGGATGTTGAACGTAATGGCAGTACGAGTATATCGGACAACGAAAGCTCCATTAGCATTGTGAAAAATGCAAGAGAACTTTTTGTCGATACTTGAGAGTTTGAAAAACGTTTCCGACAGTTTCAGGACAATCTATCCTTTATTGGACTCTGGGTGAACGTAAAAACTAGCACAAACCAACGTCATGGAATTAGGTTGTTGTATATGATACCTATTTCTGATGTGATTAAAAGTCTGAATAGAGAAACTGGACGTTGAACCTAATTGCAACGAGAATCGGACATCAAAAGCTCCATTATAGTATCGTATAAAATTGAAGAACACTTTTTGTCGAGATTCGAGAGTCCGGAAAATGCTTCCAAGATACTTTTAGGAATTGATCATGATCGTGGGACGAGAAATGGAGCACTCCGGTCTAGTGATTGGGAACAAACTTCATCTGTATTAATTAGTGGAAAGATTGAAGCATTATTAATGTCGTGGAATTAGGATGTCGTACGGTGTATTCGTTTCTGAGGTTATAAAAAATTTATCAAGAAACTGATGTGGAGATTGAACGTAATTGCAGGGAGCACTGGACATCGAAAGATTTATTAGCATTATGAGAAATATGAGAACACTTCTTATCTAGGTTAAGAAATTCGTAAAATATGTTTCAAATAAGATTTTCAGGGCTCACGTGTAAATTATAATGTCATACGGTATTTCTGGCATGATTTAATATTCGAATTAAAAGAAATGGGAAGTTGAATGCACAACGATAATTAGGTACCAAAAGCCATCAGCATTTGTCAAGCAGAGGTTTTGAGAGTCCAGAAAAGGCTTTTATTCCATCAAGATTGTCAGGACACTCATCGTGGAGGAACGGAGGAAGACTCCGATCGAGTGAGTGGGAACAAACTTCATCAGTATATATTAATTTAAGGCTGGATCGAAGGAGTTATTAACGTCCTGGAATTAGAATATCGTACGGCAAAATACAGGCGAGAGAGATGCCTTTCACCTCGTATATTACGAATATATACCGAGCGCGTAGTCCGCGCCGAGTTCTCGAGCCGATTCGGGCGAAAGTGAAGAATCTCTCACGACGCGAATCTCCGAGACGCACACGGCGTGTGTGTTTCGCCGAGCTAGCTCCGCTAATAACAATATGCTGAAACGAGGCCGAGCGGCACGAAATCTTGAGCTCTATTCCGGCTCGCGAGATGCTTTGGCCCACTTTTTACGAGAACGCCTATGCGCCGAGTCCGGATCGCGGCGCATCAGAGGGCGCGGGGACAGGCGCTCTCGCTCGAATGCAAACGCGAATTGGCCATGGCGAAAAAAAAAGACAAAGGACTGGGCTCTCGCGATCGGATGAACAATGTGGCCTCGTTAATTAACGAGAGATAGAGCGAAAATGTCGCTCTTTCGAAAATTCGAGAGCACGCACGCGAGCCCACGGCGCGTGTCCCCATGTCACTTTCCCGGCTCGGCTTCTCTTAAATTAAAAACTTGTCGCAAACGAAATCGCTATTTCATAATGCGTTGAGTGTGCGTTAAATTGGCCGAGACTACCGCGTTATTGTGGGATTTCCGGGAAACGGAGACGAACGCGAATAAGCTGACGCGTGTCGGAACGCGACGACGACGACGACGCGTCGTCGAAAGGACGATTCGCGAACGGCGCGCTCGCCGGACCGTGAAGGAACTCTGATTTTTTTCTTCTTTTCGTTTCGGGCGTCCGGACTCTAGCGCGAGTGCGATTTGCCAGTGGAGCGTGGCGCGCAATAGTCGGTCCCGTTTGGCCAAGGCGCAAAACGGTGTCACACCAAACCCGAGTGAAAGTTTTCAACCGCGTCGGACTCGCTCCTTCCGTACATGCACAGCCGAACTTAAGCATTATTAAGAAGAAGAAGAAGAGGAAGAAAAAAACGGGGGAAAATGTAGATCGCGGAGTCTCGCTCTCGAATGCGAGGAAAGAGAGGAAAAAATGATGGTCAAGCAAAAAAAAGGAAGAAACGCGGCGTGTCTGTCGGAAGAACCCGTCGCCGGGCGATCCACGCAAAGTCCTGGCGAGTACGTGACATCTCTGACACAAAACCCGGGAACGAACGTGGTGAATCGTGAGCTCGATCGTGCGCAAAGTGCAATGTCCCCCGAAAATTAATCAACTCCGCGTCCATCAGAATATATCATTGAAAAAAAAATAGGACAATTCTAAAAATAAGAGAGTGTGTTGTACGAGCTCGCCTTAAAATTGCCACGGTCCGTGGACGCAATTATACGCGATAACGAGAATAAATCGAGAGGAATTAGGACCAAAAGCGCGCGGAGAAATTTTTGGGGTTCCGTAGGAAAAAAAAAGAAATGAGGAGCTACAAGTGGAGCGAGTTTCTTCACGCGTGCCCGTATATAGAAACTCACCCGCCATTTTTTTTCGAACGATTACTCATATATATTCTATATCCACTGTCTTGCCCATTTCACTTTTATCATTAAATCATTACTCCGTGATTGGACAATTTTCAAAATTGTCGATCGTAATATTAAATCTAGCGGGGAGTCGTTAGGGCTCGCGATACGTTACGGCGCGAAAAGGCTTGCGTGCGCAGAAAGCACACAGAGTGCGCGCTTACGGTAATAACACCGCGTGCGAGTTAAATGTGTGAATATTCAGAGCGGAACGTTTGCCGTTTGAGAAACGAAGGGGACTGTGACTCTGTCGGAGGCTGCGTTGGCTTGTGCCCCCCCCCCCCTTCATCTGCATACTTACCCAACGACGAAATATTACTATTACATATTATTGAATACGCGCGGTCTTATAAATTTTTCATCGAAATTCCGACAGGAGTGCCTCCATTGACGCCTCTCACTTTCGGAAAAGTCCTGTCGATCATTTTTTTATTTCCTCTCTCATATAAAATGCGGATTTTTCCCCGCTTTCGTTCGACCTTGCAGAAAAAAACATGAATTTTTCGAGTCGCTTATAGTATATTTCTTATGCACACGAAATTATCATAAAGATGGCCCAACCCCGCCGCTAAGATATTTAAATCTATCAATTTCGACATTTCATTTCGCAAGGGCTCGCCAGCGAGAATTTTTGATCCAATGTTTGCACAATTGCCGCTTACATTTAATAAATCGGTTACGATGCGATCGAGTCTGGTGGTCTGGACGATAAGTCATTAACTTTCCTGAAACGCTAAACGGCACGTATCTGGTAAAATCGAACGTAATCAGTAAATTATTATTATCGAGAATTTGGTAATAATTAGTGATCAAATCTGATCTTAATTTTCATAATCATCGGTTGCTGGAGGCTCCGGGCAATCGATACTCAGCTACGAATATCTCCAATCGCGTTACTGGTTGCACGAATAATTAAACGACGTAGAAAAAAGAAACACGCGGTTCGATCGATAAAATAGCCTCGGGCGACCGTCGAGCGAATATAATAAGTTTTTCAAAGCAATAATACATAAATCGGTTTTCTGCAAAACGTTTTTGCCAACGGTTTTATGTACTTCAAAAACTCGTAAAGGTGGTTTAAAAAGCAATAGTAAAACTAATAGTCAAGGGTGACAATAAAATTAACAGTCAAACGCGTTCTTGGAAAAAAGAAGAAAAATTTTCGCGTTACGTTTTCGCAGATTTGCATGCGTTTGCGTTCTCGCGTGACAAGTTGGGCGTTCGCAAAGAAATGAAATAAAAGTCGAATGGAACAGTAAAATATGAAACGAAGTATGTAAATCAGAATATGGTATGGATTGAGAAAAAAAACGAAGGACTTAATGGGCGTCCGCCGAGGATATTTTGCATTCCCTCAAACACAGTCCTTTTCCCAACGCACCGCGCGTTTACGAGAAAACATTTATTAGCGCGGCGACGCGCTATGTAGAGCAATTGTCGAGCAAATAGCCGTATTCTGGAAAATTATTTACGAGTTATGCAAATATTATAGGAAGGAATTCAAGATCAAAAAAAGAAATTGAATAAAATGTAATTGCCCGAAAGGAATCTTGTTAGTTACGATTCTCGGTATACTATAATTTTTCAATTGGCTCGACGGACTTGCAATTCGAGTACATCACACTTTCGTCACGCCCCGATCGTTTATTTCTCCGGCTAATTTGTTGAGCGTACCGCGTACCTTCTATACACGTACCTGGATGGATAAAAAACTATTCGGAGTGCGGAAAAATGGAATTCCATCCGAGATTTGTTCGGGGACTGTGCGATTTATGGTTTTACGCGACAAGCACTTTATTGCCGAGATCGTCGAAAAAAAGTGAATCGCTCAGGGTTCGATGCGCCATTGTTTGTAAACGAATGTAGCTCGGTCTCACGTTCGGCATTCCGTTCGTACGTGACGCTCGTTGCTCGTCCGGAAAAATCGAGACAAGGCCAAGAGCGTCGAGAAATCCCCCTCGACGACTGAAAAAATGTAATAAAATATAAAGCATATTTCCATTGAATGGGAAATAAAGAACGAAAATCGTCAATAGCGGCGACGCGCGCGTTTCGCGACGAGATAAAAACATTCCCGTCCAATTTTATTCGACGATAAATCTGAAAAGCGTGCTCCACAGGGGGTTCACCGATGCTAAATGTTTACAAATATTTCGCGGTTGCGAAGCGCGCGGTCTCTGAGAAAATTTGTGCGAGATAAGCTCGTAACTCACTCTCGCTCTTGAGTAAGGAGGAATTTCGAAAAAATAATTCTTTGCACAAGAGCAAAACTGCTCGCAGCGAGAAGGGCGAAAAAGAAACGCTCGCCCGGGAACTTGCAAAAGTAGGTGTAAGAATCGCTCGTTCATGCTTATCGAGGTGAGAAGTAAAGAGCACCGGTCCAAAGGTCTTTGCAATTATCCGTCTCGTATTTCATCCCCAGCTCTTTTATATTGTAACAGAAGAGCGTGCGCCTTCGCCGTTTGCCTACAAATTGCATCGTAAAATTTGAAAAACTGCCGAAACGCTTCTTTACGCGGTCCGCAGAAGACCAAATTATCCACTCCGAATTTTTCAATTTAATAACGCTATTTAAATAATAATTGAAACATATGAAAAATAAGAAAGCAAAGAAAGACAACCTGAACTTCGCTGGCAGTTTATTTTTTTATAAAAGCGTTAATTTTATTACAAAGTAAGAGCGTATGCAGAATTTTTTTAATTTGTTGTAGTTCTGACTATATTAATTGATCTCATAAAATGAGATCAAATCTATAAATTCTTTAGTGAGTAGATCTGTTGATAAAAATTTATCGTATTAGGTAGTAAAGGCTACGTAAAAAATAACTAATCTTTTAATTTCGTGTGGAAAAAATCCTAATTTCGTCGACGCACGTGCGAGAAAATTTGTCCACTTTTTTAAATTGAAAAGCGTGACATCTTGAGCGTGAAAATTCTACTTTATAAAGTACCATTATCACGCTTAAAATATAATCAGATTTCTGACATTCAGATTGGCTAAAGTATAATTTTTTGTTCACGAATTATAAAAAAATTACGAATAGTTTTGTTATAATCGTGATTAAAATCGTAAAGAGTCAGTTTATCGAATGTTTTAACAGAGAATAATGGTAAATTGTTTTTAAAATGTTTTACGTTTTCCTATATCCTATATTAAAAAAGACATGAGCGCGCAGAAATTGTGCCTGATGGTTAAATTAATATATATATGATCAATCAATCAATTCCTCGCGATCATCGCATTTTTTTCTCGATCATCGCACATAAAATTTCTTTAATTGATCTATTAGCAATCAATAAATTATCGGCATAGCTGAAACAATATGTATAGATAGGAGTCTTGGATCGTGAAACACGTACCGCTGTAAAAACAAGTTGGTACGATCACGTGTCAATAATTAATGGCTTTTTATGATTTCAGCCGCTCTATGCGATTTTTCAGCAACGCGTCTCTTTTTTGCTCGACCGGTGAAAGGTGACGCTCGATTAGAATTCCTCGGTCTCGTTTTCTCTGCGCAACGAAAAATCGCGGGTCTCTCCTGATGTGGTTACCCGCGCGATGTGATAATTTTCGACGTGTCACGACTTTAATAACCGACCGGTGAATATTTCGCCTAATGGCTCAGAAATAATTTCTAGTATGTATTTCGAGCGGTGCTTGAAAATTTTCGATATAGAAAAATTTTTTGTCCATTGTGTACGAAAATTGTGTTTTTGGTTCATTCAATATGAATTCTTTAATTTCGCCGCAAATAATTAAAATTTTTGTTATCTACGAGAAATTTCCGATCGAATAGGCTCTTAAAATCGAAATTAAAAAATTTCAAAAAACATGAAAATTTCAATTAGCAATATCTTTCCGTTTTCTTGACGAAATCAACTTTATAAAGTGTGATTTTTAAAGATTTTTGCAAAACGAAGCGAATGGCGTTGGAATTACGTCAATTCATCAATTTTTCAAAAAGTTATGACGCCTTGAAGATTTTTGAAAAAATGGAAAGGTATACCTTCAAAAATTCGCAAAATTTTTCGAATTTTTTTAAATCGATTTTAAGACCTTATTCGATCAGAAATTTCCCGTAGATAATGAAAATGCTGCTTATTCGAAGCGCAATTCAAGAATTCATATTGAAAAATTCAACATGTTTTAGTGATATTTTTCAAACTTTTTTATCGAACCGTTTAGGCGATATTAATTTCTGAAAAATCATGCTACTGTTTTATAAAGCCCATAACTTGGCAAAAAATGGACCAAATTAAACGATATTAAAAAACTTTTTGTTCTTAACCGTCAAAATAGTTGAAAATAATATTACTATGAGATTTTTTAGTTTTAGTCAAGTATAATGTTTTTAAAATCTTTTTGTCAAATACTATTGTTCATTTGATATTTGTTAGGCCCTAATTCCATAATAGGCGTTGGATGGGGTATTATATTATTTTATTTTTATTTTATTTAATTTATTTATCAATAGAAACTTCTTGATTCCTATTCATCATTTAATTATTTACATTACGGATAAAGGTTCGATGGAATCATGAATGGGCGTTTATCATAACTTTGTTAGCACTGAAATATAATTCTTAGCGCGACTTGATAAATCACTGTCGAGGGTGAATTCGATTTGCGATTGTATTCGTGAGTGTGTTAATGGCCCGGAGGTGTTAAACGCCTGAATAATCGTTTCTCTTCGGAAATGGCTCTTCTCGTTGGAGCTCGCTCTCGAAAGCGGTATCCCGTGAAAGCACGACAGTCAAGAGAGGAAGAGGATTAAATTATAGCAATTATTCGGTCGTCGCGCGTTCATACGCGCGCTGTCCACTCGCCGAGGACGAATCGCTCTTTCGCTCGCGATACGAGTCATCCCGCCGATTTTTCACGACGATAAACACATTCCTCCTGTGCACATGACAGTCCCAAAATTCTCATCCGACGAGTATAAAGTACGTTAGATAAGGAATAAATGACACGAAACGACATTCGGCGTATCATTTATTTAATTAAAAATTATCTCTCGACGGAATATGAAAAATGACGGGCGAGGAGAGAAATGAATGAAACAAATGATGAGAAGAAGTGACAGCGGTCGAGGGTGTGTCCAGTGAAATTTAACCGAGAAGCGAAAAGTTGATACTTTTTTTCCAATTTTATTTTTTATTTTTATTTTCATTGCGATGGTAAAACGTCCCGTGCTCGTTCGGGATACACGACGTGATGAAAGAGACTCCGCGGGAATGCCGCAGAAATAAAGCTCGCTCGAACAAAAGGAAAGATAGCCATCTTTGAAGGAATCCTCGCTATTCGCGCAGATCGCGGAGTCGTCGAGCGGATCTTACACTCGCAAAGTCCGTTTTGCGTTCCTTTTTTTTTCCTCCTCTTCACCGAGCTCTCTTCCCATGAAATTCGCAACGTTCGAAGAGGGGCTTATCTCGTTAAAAAGTATATCGGTGTAACGAGAGCGATTTTTGAATGCGATCGAGACGTCAAGCTCGCGCCTGACACGAGAGTGCGCCCAGTGAGAGGAAATTTCTCAGGGCGAGACGCGTGCATGATAAATAATATACCAGCGGGATAGGACGTGAAGGAGGAGGGAAGGGGGGGGGGGAAGTATCTCGAGCTGGAATTAAAATGAGGCTATTCCATCGTACTTGGCCAAGCGTCAATTAATAATTCAGTGAACGGAACTGGACCACGGGACGCGATCGTGTTTAGCTCGTGCTCACTCGGATTTTAACCAGCAGAGGTATATATATTTTTCCAACCCGGCATATTTTCTCAATATTGATTCATTCCGATGCGGGTCTCGTTTTCTTGCGTATGCTCGTCACGGACATATATATTTCTAATTGATCAAACTCTCCTTCACTTTCGACAAAGTAAAGTGCAAATGAGATATCCAATAGTCTCGATACACTTTTGTTTTTCGTGCACGTATTCGTGAATTTCTATGAAATTTATAAATGTAAAATTGGTGAGAAAAACGTACGATGTCTGATGAGGGGTAAAAAATGTTCGGCGAATTGTTCGTCGTCGCTGTTGGCGAATAAAAGAGGAGGAAAGTCGACGGAGGAAGAGTGTAGAAAAAAAAAATGTGTGCCGATCGTTGTGAGCATGTTTATAATTGCGTAACGCCATTTTTCCGATATATAATTGCATAATTGAAAACGGGAGTATCGAGATCGGCGAACCGGGAAAATGGGTAGTTTACGCACGATCGAGGCAACTCGCGCGTCGAGTCTCGTAAAAATCCGTACGACCGTAAAAGGAATTCAGACCGGAGAATCTGTTGTGACGATTGAGAAAAAAAAAACAATTCCGTGGGTATGGGGAAAGAACAAAAAGCTGGTGCAAAAATTCCTCGCGAACTAGTTTATATTGTCATGCTGGAATTCAGCTCCAACGGTTAATCAGCAGTCGTTTAAAAACCTCTAATTAGGCGAGCTTGATAGAAAAAAAAAGGAAAAAGACTCTTGAGTTTATTAATTACAACGAGGGCGATAATAGTATCCAGCGACTATTCACTCTCTCCGCCTCTCCCGTTTTTATCCACCTAAAAATATATTACAGGCGAAAGAAGACAAGTTTAATATCCAATCTTGGTCATATTTTCTAAAACTCTTTTTATGGAAGACAATGGGCGATTGTTGGCTCGACCGCGCACGACGAGCCCGCTTTCAATTTCGTTGCCATTTTGCGCAGACCGAAAGAAGAGAAGCGCGGCGCGATTGCCGTTTAAGAGAGACATCACTTGACGAAAAATCAGCATCCTCGAGAAAAAAAAAGGAATGATTCGGAGGAAGAATGAGAAAGTAATCTCCTTTTATCGAGTCGATTGAAATTTCTCGCAATTTGCATTCCGCACCGTATACACGTTTTCCCGGTAGAAAAGCTTTCAAGGAAATAAGAGAATCCATTTCCTGTACGAATCAGCAATATTCCGTAAAGGAAAATTAGCCGGGACGGAAGAAAATAACGAAGGAATATAGCGTAGTGTTTTCTCGCAACGGTTGATCTCACGTTCGAGGATTTTCGATGAACGATGGGCTTCGATTATCGCAAATGAGAAAACGACTCGTTATCGATTTCGAAAAAATACACGATGTCCGCGACGAATAATCTCTGTCTCGAGAAAACTTGCATCGAGATGCGGGTGCTCGAGGGGATTATAAATTGCTTCGGAATGGGTGAAATGATCGATGAGAGAGAGAGAGAGAGAGATAGGAAAAAAGAATGTTCAATTGGCTCGTGCTCGTGGAATAAATAATCAAGAAGTTTTTTTCGCGTACTGGCGTGGGACGAAAAGAAGAGGGTGAGCTCGTTTGCACTCGGACGAGGAGCTCGAACGTGCTACACGAGTAATTGTGACGTCCCAAAGTTCATCGTCTTCGAAAAAAAAGTAGACTTGTCGCATGTCAAGATGTTTTTAAGCGATGCGAAATCGCTCGTACAGAAATATCGGCATTAATTAAATTAATTGGTAAGAGACTTTGAAAAAAAAATTAATGAGAAACTTCAAAAATATTTAATAACTAATTAAAAAAAGAAACACTCGACTATGGTATGTTTTTTGAAAGTTCTATTTTGTCTAAATTCTTTCAAGAAATAAAAAAATGCTTTTAATTCATATTGCGAAAGAGCATGTCGAATAATATAGGAAATTATAATATGGGGGTAGTTGGCTCGAGGAAATAATTTCGGAGACACGAGCGAGCCTCTCGATAAGTTAACGTCCTCTAATGAGCGGAATTAAGGGGAGCATGTGCGTCACGAATTGCACGTTCGTCTCTAGAGGCTCGTGGTAGGAAACGGGATACGGTTCGATTCTCGATCGAAACCTCGTTATATGTACACGTGTATACCTGCCCAGAGTATACATTATCGAACGCTCGTGTATCCCGCGCGCGATTCAATGAGGTAATATTATCGAGCAACGACCGGCTAACGCGGAAGTCGCGGCCCTGTCACCTCGTGTACAAACCAATTGCGTGATTCAATTTTTCAAATATTTTGAATAATTCAGTAAAATTCGTGACTATTTGTCTCGAACGTATATGCATAAATTTTCATGGCTCGGTACATAGCTGTTGAAATAATTAAGATATTACTTTGATTGTCCTGCCGTTCACTTTGTTTCCGGGCGCAATCCAAGAATTCATATTGAACGAGCCAAAAAACTGACTTTTGGATTAGTTTTTTGAATTTTTCAATAAGAATTTGTGGATTGCATTCTGAATAGGTAGCGTTTTCGTTATCTATATGAGAAATTTTCTATCAAATGTCAAATTTTTATTTAATTTTGTGAATTTTTGAAAGGGTGTTTGAATATTTGACAGGGTACTCCTTTCGATTTTTTCAAAAATATTCAAGACGTGATACGTTTTAAAATAATTGATATATTAACATAATTCCTGCGCCATTCGCTTCGATTTGCAAAAATCTTTTATTATATGCAACTTTGTTCGTAAAAAATTCATATTAATTTTTTCATAATACATGTAATGTTGATGTTGAGTAGCAAGTGTTTTGGCAATGTTTTTAAAATGTTTATATTTAAGTATCAGTTCCTTGAAATAATTATGCTTCCTCTCAAACTTGATTAAACAAAGATGTACTAGAGAACCGATTTGCTCAATGATATTATGGATCATAAAATGATGTTTTGGTACGCCCAAGCTTCAGCCTCGCTCAAGCTACGGCCGTAACCACTTTTCGGAAAATTAGCCAAACCTTTTCTCATTCCGAAGAAAAAAAAAAGTTTTCCAGTCCATGTCCGAAAAACCTTCCAGATACAGATTTTCGGCGACGTACTTGAAAACGTGCGAGTCGTTTTTCGCGAACTCGTTCGACGAAAGAGATATCGGCGGACTTGGAAAGTTTTTGTTCGGCGAGGTGCGTCGAGGTGCGTCCGAGGGCATCGAGAGTAAAAACGAATGCGCGCATTATATTTTCATAGAAATATCGAATACGCTTTTACCGTGGCTCGATCCATAAGACGTCAAATTGGTCTTATTGATGTAGATATTTATAGAGCGAGCTTGTTTACCTGATGGATAATGATATAGAAAAAGAAAAGGAGAATAATGATGCGTACGCGCGGTGCCCGGAGGAGTGAAAGGTGCGCGTATGCGGAGTCAGCGCTACCGCTCATCGTGCACTTGAACACCGCATTTTTTTGAGGGATATTTATCGCGAGGGACGAGAGGGGACGCTGGCAATGATTCGTGAAATCATCGGGTTTCGCTATCGAGCCTGTGACGTATCGCGCTCAATATCGAGCAAACGCGTGGCCGGGAATCTAAACGCGCATAAATTCCGTCTCGTGTGCGAGCTGAAAGGCAAATGCTAAAAATTCGTTCAAATTTGGAAAGAATATTCTTCCATATGAAATACGTGAATACAATTTTTTTAGAATTTTCGTCTACGTATTTTTCGAACAATTGAAATATACATTCCGTGTATAAGGATGTAACTTTACTACTCGATTACTCGAAAATAATGTAAACGATATTTTTTTCTGAATTTATAGAAATTTCTTTAGTGACAAAGAACATTCTCTCTAATTTTTATCTTAACAAATTTCCTTTCCCTATACTTTTAACATGTAAAACGTCATTTATTTTCGCCATTTGTAGTCACAACCTCCTTAAATCCGCCACGGTCATCTCTATCTTTCATCGTTTCACTGACGAACGGTCGAGCGTTCCGGGCTCGATGCCAAGCCTAGATTCCACCAGCCGGACGTACGCTCGCTTTTTCTTTTCGTATTGTATATCTAGCACTTTTCCTTTCCCATCTCGCTTTTCCTTATCCTCGTCGCGAAATCGGAATAGAAAATGGCTCGAATTCGAAAAATCGGTGTCGATCGGTATCGACGCTGGCAGAAACTCGATCGAGCGAAATCTGACAACCGCGAGAATTCGTAATTTTTTGAACGATCGTAAACACGCGTTTATCGGTTTTGTAGCTGCAATGAAAATGAAGTAGCACACCGTGAGAAAAAAAATATCGCTCGCGAAAAGCCTCTCGTCAATTAAGAAGGTCCCGTTCGCGCTCTCCGAGGATCGAAACTCTGTGGTAATAAAAAGAGCGAAGGTACGATATATATTGACATGTTTACGCTCGCCATTTGCAACATAAAATTACCAAGGAGGTCGGCTAGGCTTCCAGTTTCATTAACGAACCGATAAATTAATTATATTTCGCGCCCATTTCTTGTCACGAAGTGTAACAATGTACCGAACGTACGATCTCGAATCGTCCATTGGACACGCAGCGAAACTTTCTTCAAAATTTTGCAATTATTTACTTTTTTGTTGTGCATATGTATATTTTCTATACGAGCGTGAAAATTTGAAATTCGTACTCGGGGCTTCGAATAAATAAGGAATTAATTGAGCCACGGCATATAATGAACATATTTTACGGAAATGGGAAAAACGTGCTGTTACATATTGTCGTATATCTCAGTCGTTCCCTAGAAACTCTCTGCTTTCGTGATCCTCGCGATTACTTCTCTCCTGCATTCTGTGTATACCAATTTCCTTCATTAGCGTTATAAATTATCATTAGCAACATTTATAGCGACAGTCTCTGAAAAGTCGAGTGGCAGGTGATTTCATTAGTCCGTATGTTTTTTTCCCAATCACGCAACACGGTTTATTCAACCTGATCAATCCTGAGAATGCGAAATTCCAATTTTTCAAATCCAAGCCACTTTTTTCTCTCAAATTTTTCACGCTTCCATTTTCTCACCGAGCCTTTCCCGAAACGCCTGGCGCAAAATCACCAATGCAGAGGCATCGAAAAGAAATACACGATGCTGTAATACAAATCTATCAGGATTCCGCAGTCGAGCTATGTCAGGTGCAGTCGAGCGGAACGAGAATGTTATACAAGGAAACGATGAACGAGTTCTTTTCTTCCGCATCTCGTGGCGCGTTTCTCGTCTCGAATACCCACATTTGTCCATCCAAACTTTTACAGTCGAAAATTGAAATAAATCGTGATTAAATGATAAAAGGTTTTTGGCAGGTGGCGCAGAGGAATAAAACTTTCTTGGCGATTTTACGAGCGAATCTCGCTGTCACGACGCAGATAAATCTCTCTACGAGAAAAAAAAGAGAGCTTTCCTCCTCCATATATTGTCTTGCCCAATCTGATGTATTCTATCACAAATTTTCAGTAACAATCTCGCGTCTGCCATTGTTCACACGGGAATATCACTCTCTCATTACTTTCACCTTTCTTTCTCAAACTCTGAAATATTAATCCGAAATATCTATACTCATTTTTTCGTAACATATATTGAGATGGATTTTAGAAATAATTAAACGATGGGCGGAAAAGATAGCGCGGTTGGCAATCACGAAGAGCGCATTCTAGAAAGCGCGAGCCAAACTTTATCCAAACCCAAACAAGAATGCATCTGATGAAGAAAACAAATTCCACCTTTTTTCCGCAATAAAATCATCATTTAATCATCGTGAAGAGAAGTTTTCATTGATGAAGAAAAATAGAGTGATCAGCTCGGCATGAAAGAAATGAAAGTCTCATTTTTTGAGGCGTTTGACAGGATGGGCGGGAGACTCGATGCGGGACTCCCACGCCTCACGAACAGTCTCGTTACGAACACACAACCGATTGTTGACCACTTACACGCCGGTTCGAATCTAATCACGAGATCCTGCATCAGGTGCGTTCAAATGGAACATATTCGAACGACCAGTTCACCCAGATACGGCTCTCCATACACTTGGGTAATAAAATAAGATATAGAAAAGTATTATGCTTCAACCGCAGCCTTCAGCCGTTCAGATACTTACGTGTGATACTATAGGAACGCGTCTGGTACGTTCCAAAGGCATGGACGTGAGTTGGGATCAACGCGGGTGTGTAACAACGCTCTGTACCTTTCCTTTTACACCGCAGCTCGAACCTCACCGATATCTTCTCACTATCGGTTTTGTTGCGCGTGGCCGGGAACACTCGATCCACCTTTTTTTCCTCTGCCATTGGCTGCACGCACCGTTAAATCATTCGCGAATATCGAAATTAGGTTTTTTAAATACCTAAAACGATTTTTCTAGTTCAGGCAAATGGGCCTGGGTAGTCTGGACTGAAATTAGGTCCAATCGACGATTCGCGGACCTAACGGGTCGCTTTCTCGTCTACGAATCCCGGTCAGAGTCTTCTCCATACACGCTCCAGTTTGTCGAAAAATAATCGTAACCGAAATTCTACGTAACAGTCTCTTCTCATAGATTTGCATGAAATTATGTAATACGGTCTCGGATCCCTAACGGTAAATTCTCCGCGCCGTTTGCCTTTCACCCATCGAAAGCGTGGCATTGTGTAGAGGATAGTCCCGAGGATAGAGGCTCGAGAGGTCAAGAGCACCGGTAGCCGACATGCTTCGAAAGAGATGATGATGCATCATCCACAGGACCTGGGGATCGAGAAAGATCTCTGTAGACGGATCGAAAAAAACTTGGACATATCGCGATCCTCTCACGTGACCTTAAAATCTACCGTTCTCCAACTGGGAATTCGGCGAAAATCCGCTCATGAGAACGAGACCCGCTTCTCGGCCGGGTCTATCGAGATCGAAAGTACATCGGCGCGCTCGAAAGGAATTCCTAGTTGCGCCCGCGGTGCTCGGCGAGCACCGACAGTCACCATCTCCGGGCCTCGTTACCGGAGCGTTAAAGCGCCGTGTGTTGCCTCTCACTCTCGTTTTTCGCGCTGGGAGGGAACTCCGGGGTGGTGGAAAAACGTCGACCGGGTAGGCGAGGCTCGATACATCGGAACGAAACTGTCCTCGGTGGAGGTGGTTCCAGATTGCAGCACCACCAGCGTTAATCTTAAGCAAAGCTGCGCTCTATTCGGTACAATCTCCTCGTACCGTTTGATCCGCTCGGACCGATTCATGACAACCACCTTCACTCGATCCTGCGATCCATGTGGAAGCGATATCGCCCTTTTGCCGCATATATCTCTGAGAAAAACTCGCAAATTTTATCTCCTTAGGGACATTTAGAGTCATTACTATATCCAGTGAAAGTTCTGCAAGGCCTTCGATCGCGGAAAATCATACCCTGGAGACATTCAATAAATACGCCAATAAACAATTTAAATGTATACATAAATTGTTTCATAGGCTGCAATCACAAAGTATATGGCAAGAGAAGAAAAAAAACCTTTATTGCAATGATCCAAATAATATATTATAAACTGCTATAAATGATTCTTGATTCGATAAAGTTTTTTTTTTGGTATCGAGAGAAGTTATGAATTGAATGATTGGTAAATTATAGCGACTCGGTGCAGGAATTCTGCTCGAATCGGATGAAATTTGAGCGACAAGTGCTTCGGGACGCTTTTTCTTCGTATCGTACGAGCGGATCCGAGTTCCACGGAGAGACGCACGCGTCGGAGTGTCCACCACCACCACCGCGCTATCCGCATTCCGAATCGGCGTTCGTGATGGCGAGGGTATGCCTAGCGCGGGGAACAACATCCTTTTCCCTCTCGTTCGTCGCACCACCACCCTGTCGATGGGATAGGGACGGGGGCCCGCGGCCTTCCCGAGGCTGCACGCCGTTGTTCGTGCCTCTCTGCTTTCTCTCTCTCTCTCTCTCTTGCACTCTCACCGGCCCCCTGATGGATATATGGAAAAGGAGGTGAATGCTCAAGAGAGTGTTCCATTGGGCCAGGGGGAATTGGGCCAGGAGCCAATGATATGATGAAGTAGAGGTGGAGCCGATAGGTATTAAATAGGTGTGCCTGAACCTTCCGCGTCTCGAGTATCTCGACGGCATCGGGTGCAGCACTTGGGAACTGCCAATAGTGGATTACAAATATAATTCCATGTGAACGATCTCGCAGTTTCAGCCGAAAACAGGTCCACCCGGCCCACCCCCGGGGCTCGAGAGATATAGTTACGCGATCTGGAAAACGTGCTTTCTGTGCTGGTGCTCGAAAAATCGCGCTCGTTGTAAACAGACTCTTGTGCAGCTCTAATGTCGCCTCCTATCTAGTCTCCGCGAGAAACTCCGAGTTGCCGCTCTCTTTGCTCCTCGACTCGGATCGTCGCAGCGCGCTTCAGTCCCGTACCGCTGCTCGTGCGGCAGCGTCTGGCGAGGCCAAGAAAAACGGTGGGCGCTATACACACTCCGCTTCTAGGAGAAGCCGTTCCGGAGCATAGCTCTCTCGGCCACTGTGTCGAACGATCAGCAGGAGAGCTCTCCGCGACTGACACCGCTCTTTTGCTCCCCATTCACACGGGCCGATCGCTATAGAGTAGAGAACGCGTGCGCGCCGTCCGTGCTCACCGAGAGTCCTCCCGACGGTTTCTCCTGGTACGAGGAGCCGCGCAGTAGAAACTCGCTCCGAGACAAGTGCTACCGATCATCTCGCGTGCTCAAGTTATTATATCCGTTAAAAACAAGCATAAAAACTCCTGTATCGTGTTTCGTCAAACGTTTCGACGCTTTGGAGGACCCGCACGAAGAACCATCAGGATGAGGTTCTTCGTCCTGTCAGCCGGAGCTCGCCCGGTGTTCGCGGTCGTGCTCGCGGTTATCCTCGCCATCGAGTCCGCCGAGGGAGCTCGCGCCAGTGGCGGCACTAAAAGGAAGAAGGGTGAGTTTTTACGAGAGTCTCGTTCTTTTCACGAAACTTTGCCATTTCTAACGCACTGCCAATATTCTCACGTTTCTCACTGTTTCTCGCCGGTTGAACAATTTCCTGTGGAAATACGCTCCTTTTTATTTTTCTACTCTACCGTGAATCACCGTTTTCCCGACTTTCTATCGCACGGTCAAGTTCCTCCTGCCGCCGGCGAATGACGACTACTCGACTGGATTTATTCTCCGAGTCTTCCTTCGGCTCCTTCGCCTCGTCTCTTCTCTTCTCCTTCCACTCTTCCAACCGATGCATAGAGCCAGTTTATTGCCGTTACTCCTCGGCTCACTGTCCTTCCTCAATCGCTCTCTCCTCTTCCTACCTTATTCTTTTCTTTCTCTCTCTCTTTCTCTCTTATCTTATCCTCGCACATATTCAAACAAATCCGTCGCTTTTGTCCACCAAATTTAGCACAACACGAAAAAGCCATATTCTCATAGAATTCGATCTTGCTTTCATGTAATTCGCTATTCCATCAACAAAGTGAAAAAAAAAGTCCGACGGCGAGGTACTAATAATGCGTTTCCTTTCCATTCACCCGAGCAGTCTGTGCAGCTTCTTCTCGCTTCGACTACTTTTTTGCTCTCATCTTACCGTTTTTTCCTGTACATCGTGTTTTTGCAAGTATATATAAACGTGTGCGTGTCTCGCTCGGACAAGTCGCAATGAATTTATAACCATAGAAAACAAAGTTAAAAAATAAAAGATCAATAGAGAAATAGACAGATATATACATCATTTTATTAAAGACAAGAATTCGAACAGAGATTTAATCCGATACTTAAATTAATGGACATAATTACATATTGATGATTGATCTATAAAAGTATATATGAGAAATAAGAGAGCAATAACGTATCAAGCGTAACGAAATACGTTCTTCGTTGGGTAAACACGCACAATGAGTGTCGATTTGAAGATTTCAAGAGAGTGCGCTGAAGTCATTGAAATGGATAGTTAAATGCAAGAATAAGAGCCAGCAACTTGGAAAGAGTTCGCGAAAGATATATCGTGCGGTGCAAAGAGATTGCAAGAGATCGCATCGTTTCCAGAGGATAAATCGAACCGATCGGGTGTGACCGAAGATGGAAAAAGAGCGAGTTCGGATTAAAGCGTGCGTCACTGAAATAGGTTAGGGCTGTGACAACTGCAAAGTGAGTCTTTTATTCGAAGGTGCGTCACGCAGTGCTTGCAGTGTAGCGCGTGTCGTACAAGATCGCTCGGTGGATCGCGCGAGCTAGCTCGCGCGTCATTGAACTTGTCGGCTCGCTCGGCAACTGGTTCCGTTCTTCATCGCTACCGGGGGAATCCCCTACTCGCACACGTTTCGTTTATTTCCCAGCAACGTTATTCGCGCCTCCTGCTCCATTTTCGCTGGATTCATCTCCGACGGCTTTTATCCACATTTTTCGTATTTTCGTCCTTGGTACAGGGGGACTCTATGGGGTAATTCGTTTGTACTCTCAGCCGAATATCTTTCGCATTCCATTCCGCTCGTCAAAAAATGCCAAAAGCCAGCTTTAAAATTAAACTTTTTAGTTATCTTTTCTACCTTGAAGAATTTATAGATTTAATTATTATTTATTATTTACTATGCGATCTGTAATTTCTACTAGTTTTACGTTTGTTTTCTCTGCCAAACGCTTCTGGCATTCTTTTCCACCCTCTGTTTCATCACTTTAGTGTCGTCAAACTTTCAGACGCGAGTTTTTTAAATTTTCTTTTTAATAACGAAGACACCCAGTAAAGAACACTTTTTGTCTCAATTTTATCGGTCAACTACTTTTTGCTATTCTATAAATTACAGCTCTAATTCGATGCGTCTACTACCTTTTTTTGCTACCGTACATTAATTTTATTGTTATTTCCTATAATTATATTATAATTTTGTCATTATAAATACTGAACTCATGCGTCTTACTATGCATTGCATTATTATATTTTATTTTTATGTTAATTTAATCACTTATCATTGTAAAAACTTTGCCAAAGGCTCTCCAGGCATAAATAAAACAATCAATCAATCAAGTTGCCCATGGGTTTCCAAGGCAAATAATAAATCAAATCAAATTAAATCTATAAAAAATATATATATTGGGCCATTGGTGAGTCTGTTAAACATCTAGTGCTGAACCTTTAGTTAGTACGCACTCTAATATTGGCACGAAATTATTGACAGGGTCTATGTTATCATTGTTCGACAAATTACAAATTTTTATCTATAGTATTGGCATCAATAATTGACCAATATTGAGATTAATCGGGATTATACTGTTCTAACCTGGTTCTTTTATTGATCATTTTTAGGAAATACATGCACTGAAAGAAATCCTGATAATAAATTTTACGATAAAATGACAACTATACTCTACTTATTTTAGAACTAAGTATATCCATCAGGAATAAAATTATTTCATGGCTCGATTGACAATACCAACATCTGATATGTTATTTCTGGGAACATGATAATCAGTATAGTCGTTACTTTTTAGCATTTCGCCGTCCGTAACCACCAGATTTTGTTGATTCAATCAAAATTTCATCATTTAAACTGAATTTTTTTTCTCAGTGTGGAAATTTGCGAAAATCTGGCAAAAGTCTAGCCAGTCTACCGCGCTCGATCACGTACGTGCGATCGCCCTGAGCGAGCACCGTCAGTCTCCGTTCCGGATAAACGTTCCTCGCTCAACCCTCGCGGGAGGCAGGAAAATCGTTGTTAATGGATTTGAAATTGGTTCAGCATCGGTCAGACCGATCGAAAACGTCGATCCGGTCGATACCGTTTGCTCCTCTCTGGCTCGGATGTAATTGAATTTGTCACTGACGAGCGATCTCCGATCGGGAAAAGAAAACTTGCGCGCGGTATATCTTTTATTTCCATCTTTTTTTTTCTCCAATCCAGTAAATACACTTTGAATCTTTTCGACGTTTTTTAGTAATTTTCGTTCTCTATTTTGACTCGAGGACGCCTCAAACACGTGTCGATCGACATATCGTGGGAAATAAAATTCCGGTGTATTACAAACAGAGAATTTGCTGGAGTATGGATGAAAATGAGAGAATATACGACGGTGGAGTGTCAAAACTTGACAACCATCCATCACGCTCGGCGAACCATCGCATGATTAATTACTCCACGATGCAATAATTGCATAGAGGATTGAAATAAAAGTCCATCAAGAGTCCCGATCCAGAGGCGTGAGAATTACTTTTGGAAGCGAGAAACTCGTGAAGGTGTCGACAGTTTGACGAAAGTGAAAAAAAGCGAGATGTACCGAGAGAAAGGAGAGATGAAAGGAGCGTCTGTTTTGTTGTTAGAGGCGAGAAAACGTCCGAAATGAGAGATAATTGCATATACCAATGTCGGCTACGTAATTGACTTATTTTCTTAAGAGCAACGATTCCGCGCCGCGAAAGAATCGATCGTACCATTACTGCTACGGCGCTACATCAAGACCAGAATCGAATATTGTTTTTCTAATGGTATATAAGAGCGTAGCTCGAATTTCTATACCGAAATGATAATGAAACACGTATAAGAGCGAAGATTCGAAAATTGATAGCCATTGATAGCGGTCGTTTTCTAAGATTCTCTAATATATCTCGATTTGCAGTTGTAACGGAACGTTAGTTGCTCAGCAAGAGAGAGAGAGAGAGAGAGAGAGAAAAGAATCGAACAGTCACGGTCGTGCCACCGCGTAATCGTGAAAGTGTAAAGAAATAGAAGCGAAGCCCCGGAGAGCTGGAGGAAGGGAGCAAAATCGGTGAATTACAAAAGAATTGAACGATCGGTTAAGAAGTTGTATTGAGAAATTTTCGAGTCCTCCGGAAATTCGTGATTGAAGGGGGAAATGGGAGTGTTACAAAGTATCGAATAATATCCGTGGCATTACAATAATTCTATGCGCTTCGTAATTAACGAGCCGGTTTTTAATGTCCTCGCTGCGAGGCAAAAAAGGTACAACGAATATACAGCTCGAGCCATTTTCAAGTTTTCGACGAAGCCTGTAATCTGAATTTTGATTTATGGACAAAAGTGAGATACGAGGTATATGTTAATATTCGTTTTCTTATCTATGCGCACCTTTTCCTTTTCCTTTTAGAAAGGATACCTGTTTCGCGCTCATTTTTTCGGCCGCGCGAGAGAAAAAACGGCGTTTCTGCATAATAGAAATCGGTAAATCGATCGTGTGTGGAGAGCGATCTATTGCGAAATTCATTATTCCGGGGGGGGGGGGGGCTGTTGAGATAACAGGCCAGACACGAGTCCAACTCGGCGCTTTATTTTTTGTTCGCCTCAATTTAATCCCGTTCCGTGAATCGGCGCAGGAAATTGGCAAACTCGCGATCGACAATTGAACTTTTTTGACAAGCAACGAGCAAAAAGAGCGAATGCGCTCTCTATACGAAGGAACGATTGCGCGACTTGCAGAAAACTTCTCGTCCGTGAGGCCCGATGAAAAAAAAAACAAGTAACGTCTTGTCACCGCGTACATCTCGTTAAACGTTGAAAACGTTGTATCTGCGTCCGAGTGCATTATTTTCTAGCTCCGTGGCTGGTCACATGATAAATGGCATAAAAATGTACGTCGCGCCGTTGTGGAATGTAGCGTTAGAAAGGAACCACCGGGTACCTTGAGATGCCATTTTTTTCCATTACCACCAAGTATTTTTCCCCTGGAATATACGGCATTAATTATTATATTACGTTTGGTGTGGCGAGACAGCGCGCTCTCTTTCTTTCTCTCTTTTTCTATGTAAAGCAGTATACACGAACGCAACTGTACAGCTCGCTAGTTGCTTCGTAACGAGCTGGCATTGCTTAATCGCGAGCGTATCGTAAAATGGATCCCGCGATAAAAACGCGCTTTGACACCGTGTCTGTCCGTCGCGAGGGCTTCTGTCGAATCTCGAGCAAGATTCGAGTAGCCGATTATATTACCCCGCTTTTTGTTTGCAACCGCGGAAAAGTCGCGACACGTTTATTTTCGTCCCCGCGAGCGCGTGCGTTTGTTCAAATCCCGCAATAAAATCTGTGTATAGTGAAAAAGCGAAAGTATAGTTGTATCGACGTAGTACCTTGCGGACCTTTTTCACCGTTTATTATTGTGCGCTAGTATGAAACGCTCGCCGGCGACGCCCGAGAGCACGAAAACGCGAAGAAAACTCGCACACGCGCGGAGATACATCATTTTTTCGTATCGGTTCCAGTTTTTGTCGTCTGTCGACGACACATTACGATCGCATATCTGATTTTCAGATTTTAATTGTGAGATATATTCAACATATTATGTAACGACGCGTTGTATGTGAATCTAACTCTCGTTCGGCGCTCCGCACTCGATTCCTTTATTCGCGTTTTCTAGGACACACATGTGCGCGCGGGGCCCCTTGCACAATATTCTGCCGATGCTTTTATTCCCATTGCTGAATTCGTAAAAGGGCATAGCCGGTTTTCTTCATCATATTAACTCTCTCACAACAATCATCGCGCGGCCTCTCCCGCGTGTGCGACTTTTCTGTCCTAATCTCCGCGGATCGTAAGCAGTCCGAGCGTGTTCTCGACGATCGATGATCATTTTAATCGACGACAGCATCAGCCTTTTGACACACCCAAATCGATCGATGATCGTCGACTGCTGTCCTCCATTCTCGTGTCCTTTTTTTATATCAATCCTTTTTTTTTGCTGCTATAAATGTGAATGAAGAACGAGAGTGTGGAAAGATCTCGCTCGGACTCTCGCGCAAGAAGAGTGCGTCTCTCACGGGAAAATGAGAGGCATCTCGGATGAGGATTGCGCCCAATTTCCCGTTACACTCGCGATCCCCTCGCTCTTTCGCCCGTGGGCTCACTTACCTCACTTCCTGCATTTAATAAGTTTTCAGAGTTGTCGCAAGTTGCGCCACGCGCTGGCACATCGCGAGCTCCGGATATCGCATGCGTTTGCAACGTTTTTTTTTTCTCTTCTTTCCGCGCGCCGGGGCCTTTTCGCAACTTTTCACAAAAGAGAGCGACGAAACATCGCGCGCGTTTCAATAATTCCGCAAATGAAAATTCTTCGTCGTGGAAGAAATATAAGAATAACCGACGACCGTTGATTGCTCATTTAGAGGCAAATGCGCCGGATAGTAAATGGAAGAAAAAAACGGCACCGGCGTGAAAGGAAGACGCGGTAGGCCAGTCACCGTACTTGTAAAAACTTCGAGGTAGTCTTCATCGCCGTTGCTAACAAGATTGCGATTCGGCCGGTCTGCACGCAGCTCGAGTCGTGAGGAAATACCCTCTCTAAGTATGGAGTTAAATAAAATATTACGTATTCATCGAAGTAACAAGTTAATTGTATACGTGAATCGGCATCAGAAAAATTATTCCATCTTTTCGTAACTTTTATTGCCAAACTAACAAAATGTTCATTCGCCTATAAGAATTGTATTTGTCTCAAATAGTTATTGACTCAAATATTATTGACAAGTAAATTAATTTTTTTTTGGTCAGCAAAATTTTGTGAATCATTTTTATAATAAAATTAACGATATAAGAACATGAAGTTTCTGGAATTTCCATTTTTGTCATTGACTTTTAAATCTTTTACGTCTGTCAATCATTTTCAAATATGTATATATGACACAGAGAATATAGCTGTGCATTATTTCGATGTAATAATATATATTTTTTTAAATAACAAAACTATCATTTTTTAAATACCTCGAATTCAGCTTTAATTAATTAAAATCGACAACAAAATATATTTCAGAGTCTTTTTATGAAAAATTCATATTTTTCCACGGTTCATGGGAAATCTTTCGTCAACGTCCGCAATATTGTGACGGACGGAGAATTTGCACGGAGAGTTGCAAAATAGCGGAGAGAGGGCGAATTTAGAAGCGTAGGTGTCGAAGAAGTTAACGAAGAAAATTATGAAGCGTTCGACACGGTCGTGGGGAGGAAAGGGGGAGGGAAAAAGACGCGTGTTGAAAGGACGTATGAGCATACGTGTGCGATTGTCAGAGGAGTACGAAGCAACGGCCAGGAACCGCGACCATGGAGGTGCGAGAAAAGGAATTGTGTGCTCGTTCGTGTCCCACACAACGGCCTCGATCCGACGAGATCGCTCCACCACACCCTGGACAGGATAATGAGTCTGGCTTCGCATTAGATGCGTTATATATATGTCAAAGTGCAAAAGTGCAATTGATACCATGAAAATTGACAAAAAGTACGATAATTTGCAGCGTATCGTGAAAAAGTCAGCTACGATTATTTTAAAATAAATTTTAAAGGGTTTACAAGGTACAGAGTTGAACAAGGTAGTTCGATAGCTAAGTGTCGTATAAAAAAAGGAGCCCCTCCCCATCACGAAAAAGTAGTGTCCATAAAAAGGTAGAACATTATGAATTATTGAAAATATTAGCAGGCTTCGCGCCCTCGCGGTAATAGAAACACTGATCTAAAATCCAGTTTTTTGGTTGATTCAATATGAATTCTTCAATTTCTCCCCAAGTAATTAACATTTTCGTTATCTAAAGGAATTTTCCCATCGAATAGGCTCTTAAAATCGAAAATAAAAAATTGAAAAAAATTTGGTGAGTCACACTGGATCTCGGGGACCCATGAAAATTTCAATTAGGAATATCTTTCCTTTTTCTTGACGAAATGAACTTTATAAAGTGTGATTTTTAAAGATTTTTGTAAAACGAAGCGAATGGCGTTGGAATTACGTTAATACATGCATTTTTTAAAAAGTTATGACCCCTTGAAGATTTTTGAAAAAATGGAAAGGGGTATTAAAATTAAAAAAAATTATAAAAAATTCGCAAAAATTTTCGAATTTTTTTTTAACGATTTTAAGACCTTATTCGATCGGAAATTTCCCATAGGTAACGAAAATGCTTATTCGAGGCGCAATTCAAGAATTCATATTGAAAAATTCAAAAAACTGATCCGAAAGCCAGTTTTTTTGCTCAGTATATAATGAAAAATTGGCATATATCCTGTAGCACAGTGACTTTGTAAAAATTTCAACATTCCGGGTAAAACCGGTGTGTGCGGGCTTCGCGATAATTCCGAGATGGCTCAGAAACGAGTCACCGAATTTCTCCAGGATTAATATGATAGCAGGATGTGCCACTTGTTGGCGATGAAAGGCTCACGGAGATCGCGGTCCATATTCAGGAAACTCGTGACGAATTGAGACGACGTTTCGATTAAATCGATGTGACTAATCGTGAGAAAAAGTCACGAACGGAATTCAACATAGCGGACAAAAAATTTGGGCGTGCTAAGCGAGTTATAATAATGAGCAAAAGACAATTATTGCCCGAAAGGGCGACGAATGCCCGACTTTTCTTTTTCTTCCGTTCCGTTTTACTTGGATGAACTATTGACACGAAAATTCAATATGGGCAGAGACGACGTTTTTTTCTTTTACAGAGCAGACGACGGAATTACGAAATATCCAGCACCCTGATTTTTCTCCAATCGAGCTCTCGCCTCACCGCAGGAAAATATCCCACGAGCTCGCGAGCCGATATATCAGAGCTACTAATTTTTTATTCCAACGAAAAAAAAACATAAATTCACCAATACACACGTTATTTCCCTTTACGAATAATGCACGCCTTCGCTATACGAAAATGATCAATTCAGTTTCGAGATCACACGGAGACTAATGAAAATTGCGGTTCTCATTGTTGTTTAGTCGGATAAAAAAAAAGAGGATCGAGAATTCGAAGGCTTATTTATTATCTCCAGCGTGAGCATGGGCGAGTTAATTCTTACAATAAACATATTAGTCGTGGGTCTAAGTCGCACTCGGCATTGTTTAATTGTCCAGACATCCGTCTTTTATTCATTCTCGCGCGGCGCGTATCAGAATCG
Source organism: Cremastinae sp. A BG-2022a (assembly GCA_030522545.1). Lineage (NCBI taxonomy): Eukaryota > Metazoa > Arthropoda > Insecta > Hymenoptera > Ichneumonidae > Cremastinae sp. A BG-2022a. The sequence continues at coordinate 114,292 of JAPYYW010000148.1, read as the reverse complement.
AGATTTCATTGACGTTGAAATAAGAAAAAAGGAAGAAAAATGGACACGCGCCAGGCCACAACGAGACATACAATATGTATATACCTGCGCGGTAGTCCTACTTTATATTTTGTACCGTTTACTTTCCTTCATTCATTTTATTCCATCCGGGTACGTTTTACGATCGAGTCACGTGTCCTTTTCCTCGTCTACTTATCGACGTCGTTCCTTCAACGTGTAATGACGCGTTTCTAAAATAGCCTTTTACTTCCTACTTCATTTAATTTATAACACCATTTCGTCGGGAATTAAATTTTTTAGGAGCCGATCGATGAGGATTGGGGCTTGCAGCTTCGATTTTAAGAACAGCAGAAAAAAACATGCGATGACGCAAGACGAAACGAATAAGAGAGGACTTGTAACGGATATTCCCTGACCCAACGCGGATATACGATCCACTTTCGAGACAATTACGAGCCTCTCTGTACACATTCGATCAAAGAGAGGATGTTGCATTTGTATATCACATCATCGGGATTTTCCCCTCGGGGTACATTTTAACGAGCGATCGAATTAAAATCGAGATTAATAATTAATATAGAGAATAAAATAACGAACGTTTTCCATGAAATAAAAAGATAAAGAAATAAATTTGAAAATTCACTCGGAGAAGATTTCAGCGACGCGGTTAAAGATATACGCATACGCGGAACGAAAACAAGACTCGCTGGCAGCCCACGCAGCTGGCGACTCATACGTTCACATTTCGTCGCGGCGCAAAAGAGGCTCGCGAATGCTATCAGCGCAAGATCTGCTTAAGCGAGAATTCGTCAGTGATAAAATGTCTCCGGAGTGAAAATTTATTGAGCGCAAAATTCACGAGCGTTCGCGACTTCTTCGGGAGACTATTTCAATTTGTCGGCGTTCCTTAAAAATTACCGAAAGGTTGAAGACATTATTCGCTCGTTGCGTTTAAACTTCCTCCGTATATTTATCGTTAACGATGAAATATAAATAACGACGCTGAGAATCGAAAGCGATTGATCAACGGGAAAGGCGCGCAATAATCTCGTCGATGCGATATTCTATTAATTTGTAAATAAAACGAAGCCGGTCAAGAGATATTTAGCCCGTGTGTGTATACGAAAAGTTGAGAGGATGATGAGCTGTTTAAAAATAAGTTAAATCGTTTAATCGGATATTCGCCGATGCAATAACGTCGGGCCGTTAACACACATTCCGAAATGAAGAAATCTCGAGGATGGAAAGGAAATGTCGCAGTTTCGCATCGGCGCGATCCATAAATAACGCAAAAAATGGAGGAACAAAGGAGAAAGACACGTCGCGAGCGGAGAGAAAACTGTGATAAAATTCCGCACGAAGACGCGGAAGTTGTCACGGATACCGCAGGTATTTCTTACGGTATTGCCGGTTTACAAGCTCGCCGCGTCCAAATGTAAGAATCACGCGTGTCTATGACCAGCTGACCACTTATTTGCGCGATTTTAGAAAAGCCGGAGAAAACATTCATGAGAATTTCTCCATGGCGGAATGGGAACTGCAAAAACATCACATGCTGTGAAAAAAAAACACGATTGTGTTTTTTCGTGGTCCAATATACTTACACGAGAAACGAGCTATATAGTTAAATATCTCTAAGGATATTTATATTCTTTTTTACCTTTATTTTCAAGTATATCCCATCTAAAATTCCTCTCATACGTTTTTATAATGGAATTTTTGTACCGTTCGACCATCGGAACGTTTTTTTCTCATGAAACGAGAAAAATATGAAAATTTTCAGAACAATAAGAGTAAAAAATAAATAAAAAATGTATTCCGGTTACTGCAATTTCAAGAGAATTTCCTTTTTGCTGCTATAGCAGAGTAAGAAGTGTTGCATTTGACAAATAAAAAGTAGGAAGACACAAGAGAGGAATATTTCCCATTCGTGCATTGTCGACAATGGCAGTCATTCAGCTTTCCTCGCCGGCGATGACAATACACGCGTTCGAAAGCGTTTCTACTTTGAGGATTGACGAGTACTGCTTGGGAAGAACAAACAGATTGCGTTGAGAAATGGAAAACGTCGGAGTCACGAGTACTTTTTGTCCGATATCAGCGTAAAAAGGTGATTCAAGAAGAAGAACTGCGGGTATAAAATAATGACCGCGAGAGAGAAAGGTAGAGGTATCGAAGAGAGGTATCGGAGGCGAAGAAAAAGTGATCGGAGGTCGCGATACAGAGGAGAGCGAAGGAGCGAAAAAGTCGAGAAAAGTGACTTATTCTTTTATCGCTCGACCGCTTTTTCGTCGACGTCGAGACAGAAGTCATTCCCGGGGCATTTCCTAATAAGGTTACGGCCGATGTATTCGCAATGTATACCAAAGACGAGCGAGCAAACATGATAACGTGTCGGGAACAATCTTTTTACCCGCTTCAGAAAAACGAGTAAGCGATGATTAATTGAAAAGTCAATAAATAACGGGGATATTCCACGAGGGATTGCACAATTTACGAAAAATGTCTGGCATTTGTGAAAAATGTCGCGAGTCGCCGAACGAAAAAAAAGAAAAAGAAATATCGAGCCCCTCTCATTAGGACACGACAAATTGAGGAAAAATCGTGAAATTAACGAGTGTCGTGCTCGCTGCTCGTCGACGCCCGAGTCCTTTAACGGCGAAAGAGAATCGTGATCGTGTCTGCCCGGAGAATCGTAATAAAGCGCTCGAGAATATCGAGGGATCATGATCGTCCGATCAATCGCGCTCATTTTATTCTCTCGCTCTGTACACGTGCTGTTTACGTATGTACTTTCGCTGTGTGTTCGCGCGCAGATCGAGCAAATACGAGAGTTCCGATCTTACAGATAAATTATCCTTCGCGCGATATTGCACAACTCGAGCAATTCTAATAATTGTTATAAATATTGTACGAGAGAATACAACAAATTGATATATAACATCGATAGCGCTCAACAAAATAGTCGAGACACGATGGGATTATTCCAAAGTCGAGGGAATACATATAGACTGCCATGCTTTTTTTTTTCATCTTCTCGTCTCGTGGGAAAATCGACGATACCGGGGAAATACGAGTACTTGGATACGCGAGATGTGGCAACGCCGTTGCCATATTTGATAACAAAATTGCCGATAAAAGATCGAAAAAGCACTTTGATTAAAACTTGGATGTCGGATTTGTCGAAAGTTACATACACATATATGGATATAACGTTTCGTGCAAAGTATATTAAAATAAAATTTATAATCTTACCTTTATATAAAATACGCGATGAGAATTGTCCTTAAAATCATCATACGTGTACAATATGTTTTCTATATATTTTTTAAATTACAAATTACAAATAAAAATAAAACAATAGTGTGTACAATGAAATACATTATAATAATATGATGAAAAATATAGTATTTCACCCAAAGAATTATGTAAATTGTTTAAAAAAAATTATAAATAATATTTGTGGCTTGATAAAAAGTATCTAAATTTTAATAATTTCATCGATCATACATAAAACTGTATTTTCATTCGCCAACGATTTACCCAACATAGATTTGGCATTATTAGATTTTATTTCTCACCTGAGACGTTAATATTATGACTAAGACTAATTAAAGATATAAAAACGTGTACGTAATGTATTTTTTATGTGACGCTGATATTTACGATCGGTTAGGAGGTCTTGTTTCAACGGGTGTCGCGTGTATCCGCGAGCGAATTCATCTTCGCTCGAGTCGTAAAGGAAATGTCAGAATATTTCAAACATCTGGCATCACAGGCAAGCAAATGAAAAAGCATGGTCACGGCGAAAATCTGGGGGACGATAATAAAATACGTCGGGAAATTATTGTTAATCGGCGACATATACTCATTTCCGTGCTCGTGTATAGTGACAATTAATTCTTTAAACGACGAGAAAAAAAAACGACCTCCATCCAGAGAATAAAATGAAATGAAATTACTCGAAAAATATCATTTTTATGACTAAAAGCAATTTATTTGAACAGGCAAAACATCAAAATGAGCAGACTGTTCGACAAACGGGTGTAAATCCCCGATGCGAAATCTGAAGATAGGTCGCGGGAAAAGCAACGATCGAGTCGAGCTCGCGCCGGTGAAACTAGAAAGCAGGAAAAATATATCAACGAAGTATCTGATGACTTTTTGCACATGAAGTATTTTTCCTCTCGTGGAAAATGGCTCACGGTTCGCCGATGGATTTTCAACGAGTCGTGGAATAACTTCCCACCGTTCTTGCAATTTCATTTCAGCGTCATATATATATATATAGTTAGATATCAGAATTAAAAGCATTGACGTGCAAAAAGTTCACGAGTGACGAAGGAATGTGCGATATTGACGTATCAACTCTTATCTTTTTGTATTATTCGAAAGCAAAAAAGTCGAGTACCGATAAACTTTTTTAATTTTTTTTCTCTCAAAGTTCGCGATATTTCTTCCGCAATCTCGGTGCTCGCACTTCGATGAAGCCGCGAGCGATCGTCGAACACTTTTCACTCTCGACCCGAACCTATGCCAATGAGAAGAAAAAACCAGTCCTCCTTTTTATTCTCGCCTTCAATTGCGCTTCGCTCTCGTTTAATATTTCGCGTGCATGAGCCGTACCGGAATAATTGTTCCGTTCGGAAAGTTTGCGTAACGCGACGACGCCCATAATCGCCCATAAATTCGGAGGTGAACGGCCGAGGCGAAGTCCGGCCAATCCGAGCGAAACCGCTTTTTTTTTGTTCCACGAGACCTCGAACTTGCGACGCTCTTGGGAAAGAACTCGAAGGAACGCTCTCGAGCGTCGGATATTCTCGGGAATGCGGTCCGCGAGCCGGTCTCCACTCTGTTTCCACGAAGATCGAAAAATTTCACCTCTTAAATCGTCGCAGTCTCGATCTTTTTTTTTTTCGTTATCATTACACAATAAAATTTTTCATTGCACTTACGCTATCGTATGATAATATTAATGTAAAGTAAATTAAATAAGGAATTTACGGGTTAATCGAAAATTCATATTGTATTGGACTAGATATTTTTTTGAATAAATTGTATTGTACATTTATTAAGAAATATCAAAAAAATTGAGTACTGTTCTATTTATTGTGAAAAACAGAGACAGTGCATTATTTGTCTCGTTTGATTGAAATAAAAAGTAATTTCGTATTGACTACGAGATATGAGCGTGTTCAAATGAGTTGCATTAAAACACTCGTATTTCAAAAAAGTGATGAGTGTACGAAAAATTAGTCGCCTGATATTACACAGCTAAAAATCCTTATTGAAAGATTTGTAAAATAAATAATATGCTTGCGAAAAATTTGAATATATTCTATACACCTTGCAGTTTTTTGCAATAATGTATCAAATTCTGCTTTTAGGCATCTATCTCTTTCCGAATAACGATCAGAATATCAGATATGTGACTGGCAGTCATGATATAATACTCTTCTGTTGGAAATTTTTATTCACTACCCTTGACATTTTTTTTACACATTTTAGTTTTATTTACTATAAAGTTATTCTGATTGTTTATTTAAATTTATCAGTTAAATACCTGTTATATTTGTTATTTCCTCTAAAAATTTCACCTATTATGGTTCACAAAAAAGTATTTAATATACATACATAATTTTTTAAGTATATTATATAAACCTTGAAAGATATATATTATAATTGTGAACTTGACTTTCGATTTATGATATTCAATCGTGGTACTCACACTCGTGTGATTGTAACGTTTAATGAAAATTCCTCTCAAGCCGCTGACGACCCAGTACAACCGTGGAACATTAAATTCTTAATGTTTCATAATATGCTACATTTACTCTGTGCTATATATTAATTGTTACAGCAATAGTTGTATAAAAAAATTAACATCACACTAGGGTTACGCGTACACCCCGAGTTGTTATTAAATGTCTATCAAAAAAATTTTATTATACATATAATTCTATTACGATTCTGCTGACGTAAGTTTTAGAGTACGAATCCAATGTGGAAAAAGGAAAAATTAGGAAATTCGTTGAAAATCGTCGTCGAACGTTCTTCCCGATTTTTCGTTCCTCCCGATTCGCATATTTTCTTTTTATCCTGCAATTACACGCAGGTGGTAATCTTCTCGGGACTTTCTCTACCCTTCCTGGTAGGGATAAAAAAATTGGGGAAGAGGGAGACAAAAAATGAGAGTCGATCTGTAAGCGATCTCTCGGTGAGTCGTAAAACTCAAAAGTGCGCTGCCTGGATAGGCCGACGAGTCGTTCGTAGTTAGCTCGAGCTGGACACCGTGGAAAAAACTTCGTCAGGCATCCCGAGGCGTTTTCGAATGCAGCGACAGTGCAAACGAGCGAGTTCTTGACTCGGAGCATCACGCGACACGCATCTCTAATTAGGATTCTTTTTTTTTCCCGGGAGCTTATTTCCAAGCGCGTGATTCACGCGAAGATCGAGCGGCAATGGCGCGTCCTCGAGTTGCACGGTCAAGATCCTTTGTCATTCTCGGCGAGGCGAATCGCGAGGCGTATACCGATCCTCCCTGATTAATATTAATTAAGTCTCATTAATAATAACCACGTTTGCAATTAATTAAATGCCGTAATCGTACCGCTTAATGCTTCGTATTTACAATGAACGAGTTAATTGTCGTAACTCGTATTGCGTTTAATTAACGTCGTCGAGACACATGTGGCTCGTAGCTTACGATTTTTCTCGAGCAGTTGTGTAAAGAGGTTGATAAAATTTTATAGCACCTAAAAATTAATTGTAATTTGCGCCTAATATACAGGAAAAAGACTTTAAGGAAAGAGTTTTACATTTTTCACGTATATTCGAAATATAAAACCGCCGTCAACGAGGAAAAAACAGTGTTGGAATCGCTACGCAACACTATTCGAGTCGGGCAACGCGATGAAAGCGAAAATAAGAAGAAAAAGATCGAACGCTATCGGAAATCACTTGAGGAATTTCTATTTCCGTTTTAACGTTGCGCTCAAATCGGTGTCACGCTTTCTGCACGAATTGGCAAAGGCGCTGCCATTTCTTCCAGCTGTGCACATCAGAATTGTATATTTTTCGAAATGATTTTTTATTTTTATATGTTTTCGCGCAAGCCAAAATAATTGATCGAGCGTGGCGTGTAAGAGCGACGCAGAAGCAATCATCTACGAAAATCAGCAAAAGTATTCAAAACAAGAACAAAATTTTTCTTCGCTCCGTCGTTACGCAATATAACGCGCGCGCGGGGATCGAATTATTCAGCGTAGAATCGGAACGAACGAATTTTTTAAGCAAATTTATCACAATCTGCAATAACCAGCACGAAAGTGCAGTATAAAGTATAAAACTCTTTTTTCCCTAATTTACACGTCAATTTATCTGCGAATTTTTTATTTCCCGAGTTCATAATAGCAGACGAAGCGAAACAGCGCGCGCGGTAGCATCTTCGCTGTTTCGCTCTCCTTTACGTAACCGAGCGGTCACGAAGGAATAGTGTTTTTTCTTCTGTCCAATTTTTTTCAATATTCGAAAGAAAAAATGTAAAAGAATATATGACTCGAGGAGCAGAGCGAAGAAACGCGTGACGGTTGAACGCGAATGAAAAACGACGATCGAGTTGCTGCGAAGAAAAAACGAGTCACCAAAAAAAATAAGATTTTCCTATCTCGTCGTCGAATAATCGGGCGTGAAGCGTGTCAGTCTCGATAAGTGTGTAGAAAAAAATGTGGACACGCGAATCGTCGTAGCTCGAAATAAAATCGTAACACGAGCGTGGAGAAGGCGCGAAAAGGAGGAAAAGAGGCGCGATAATGTGGCAATCGGGTTGCAAAATTCCGGCAATTTATCGGAGGGGCTCCGTAAATGTAGAGCCGAGTAGTATCGTTAGCGCATTATCGCGGCTAGTTACAGTGATATCGAGGCGAAAATAGTAACGCTCGCCGGCTAATGGCGCGACGTTCGATCGCCCGTTTCGCGCCAATCTTCGCGCCGATTATTTCCCAGCCGGCAATTTTCGCGAGGCTAAATTTGGGCGGAAAAGCACGGCCCGCGGCTGGGAATCACGACGCTCTCGCGAGACTTTCTTTCGAATGGTAAAACAAGCGTGCCAATATAAAAGCGATACACCATCAAGAGCGCACGCGAGCGCCGGTGAAAAGAGCGACACACTTTCGGACAGGTGGTGTGCCGACGAGCCGGCCCGAGTATTCCGCGATATGTAGGTCTTTAATAAATGGCTGATGTTTATATCGCCGAATAGTAAATTTAATCCGCGAGCCACCAGTTTATTGCCAACACCCGTCCCATTATTTCATTCTTGTCTTCTCTCTTATATAAATATATAATGTTATATCTTTTTGTTTTTTTTTCCCCTTTCCGTACATACTCGCGAAACCGGCTCCATTATCGAACAAATCCGCACGCTTGTAATACATATAATTTCGCTCTAACTCTACGTCGAGCGAGCTCTGTAATGTTACATACCGATATATATATTTTCATATTCGCTAACGACGCGAAGCTCACGCATTGTGAAAACGGCATCGTTATTTATTTCTTGCGCTCGTATACATTCGCTGCGCGAAAAGAAATTTTGCGGCGTGTGTTATACTCCGTTCGTGCGTCCCCGTCACGCCCCCCTGCTTGGAAAAATTTCTAATTAGCCTTCGATCGTCCTCGAACCTTTTGCAATATTTTTCTACGTCTCGCGATATTTTCCGTCTGCGGAAAATATACCGATCACGCCGATTTCTCGTGTATCGTACGCATACTTTTTGCGTGGCTAGACTTTGAAATGAATATTCAACGGGAGATGGCACTCCGGATCGTGAAAGTGCACATCATGCCCGATAATAAATTGCTTCCGCGTGCTGGGACAGGTTTGAAAAAGTTTCATGGCCAAGTTTGCCGATGAGGTACGAAATGATTTTACTAAATCGAAAGTCCGTTCGGTAGATTGATTTCGCTTCTCTCGAATATACGCTTTACAAGCTTGCCTGAAAATCTTCAATAAATCGCTCTTTTTTTTTCTGCATGCCACTTTTTAAAGATATAGTTTCACAATCCGCGTGCGTTTTCAAGAAATCATCGACGCGGGGGTTTAAACACGGCAAAGAAAAAAGAGAAACTATTTCGGAAACGTTAAGTGCGTGCTAAAAAAGTGTTTTTATGGATTTCTGCTCTTTCTTCCATTTTTGTACATATGACGATTTCTTTATACGCATTAATCTTTATTTAACAAACTTTTTGCATTTACTATTATTTAATAAAATATGTTTAAGCCAATTTTTGTTTTCTGATAAATACACCGCAATGGTTTGCTGTATTTGTGATAAAAATTAACAAATTGCTTCTTTTTCGTCGCTCGAATCGAGCTCGACGATAAAAACGTGCAAAAATTAAGGATTATCACTCCTTTTTATGGGACGCTCGTAATTAGCACGATGAAAGTGGAGGAACGAAATATTTGGACGATACGGGAGAAAATAAGAGGATGTAGGTCGTTACTTATCTCGAAACTTGTATACACGTTCGGCGAATTTTTATACCCTTTGCAAATAAGTTTTTTTTTTAAATTAGTATTTGATCGATAATACGACTTTGCGTGAAGTCTCAATCCAAGCGAATGCTCTAAAACGTATTCCCCAGGCGATTTGAATAAGTATCCCGTTTGCTCGAAGATTGATCGATGAGTGTGTATCGCGGACGAGACTATAGTCGCCTATTGCATAAAAAATAAAAGGCCGATCGTCCTCGATCTCCCGCGCTATTAATTATGAGAACTCGATTTATCTCAGGGTCGTACGAATTCGCTCGGTGGCCATTAATAAATTCATCGTACAAGAACGAAAACGCGAATATATGTATATTGAAATAAAAGATAGCAGTCCCGTTCTCTCGAGACTGCCTGAGATCTCTCGGGGGGCAGCAACCTTCTCGGATTTCTGCCTCGTTCGCTTCTCCATAAAACGGTTAACCGGCATTATTTATACTATAACCATCATTTTCTACACGTTGCATCGGCTTAACCTTTAAACGAAATATTTTATTGGAATAAAAAAAAGCAATTTTTCACCGATGTACAAATTTGTAGAAATTAAAATCTCGTATATATCGTTTCAGTTAAAATTTGCTTTATAAATTTTGTGAAGAATTGCTTGTTCGGTGCAACAATGGGCTTAATTGGATATATTAATGGTTAATGAGGAAGAGCGTGTATGACAAATGGTGTCCGAGTCGTCATCGAGCTTCTCGATGTATATCGAGATTCTCATCGACGAGCACACGTTTGCGCAATAAAACCAGCTCCCACTATTTTGCTCCTTCGCTCCTTATTTTTTCTCTCCCGTCTCACTCGGCGGCTCCACACGGCTCCTCGTCCACGCGGATACAGGTGTATCCAACCTTGAGACACGCTTTTACGCGCGTCTCGAACAACGATGCCGTGAAACGATACGCCGGGAATCTTGGGTCAAGTTCACGGCTCGCGTTCGGCGTCTTATTTCCGTCTCCGACAATAACGAAAATCTTTTGCTACTTATTTTTGCTTCATTTTTTTTTCTCGAACAAAGTGCAATCTCGTCCGACAAAAGCTTCGGATGGGCTGTGAAAAAATTCGCAGGCCCATAAATGCGGCTATATCGAGTTGGGTTAAAAAGTTCGAAAAATTTTATCGTGCGTATCGCTAAATGAAATTAGATCGTCGTAAAACATTCGTTTTTGCGGGAAATACTGTGGTATATATGTATTTTATTTGATGCAATATATTCTGCAATGGAAAGGGAAAGATTGAAAGAATGTTCGAATGTTGATTCACGATCGAGAGTCGCTAACTCCCACGGTGCATCGCGGCGGATATGCACGACACACATCAGTATATATGTGAAAACAATTCATCGTTCTCCGTGCATATATTCGGTGATTCGAAAAAGTGCTCTTTTAACTTGCTACCATTATTCTATATATATTTCTGTGACCTTTCAGACGTTTCTGGGACTGGGACGAGCAACGCGTTTAATCCTTAGTTCGGATTTCTGCTCGGGAGATCGCGATCGCTCGATTCTGCATAACCTATTGGAAAAAGCGCTTAGTTCTCTCTTTCTATATATAAGAATACTTGAATATTAAAAGAAGATAAAAACACTCCGTATATACTTTGAGACAATTCCGAGATCGAGCTGATACGCCGCATTTTTTTTTCCAGTTCGCTCGACTCACGAAAAAATCGTGTAATAATAAAGTGTCTTTGAAAAAAATCATCGGTTCAAGGATTTTTTTTGATCGATAGTCTGTCTGAGGCAATACTATCGAGAAGAAGCGATTTGCTTCAAGGTGGGCTCGGCAAAAGCGTGTCTCGAGCGGTAAAGGTCGTGGTAAAGAGCTCTCAGGTTGAGCACACGCGAATTCAACTCGACGGTATCGTTCGCAGCTGTGAAACAAATGATTTCTTCTTTTCTGCAAAAACAGATTTTTTTTTCATTATTGCAAATTGTTTTCATACAATTGTTATGGGTATTGAAGTAGATGTTTATAAATGTGCTTCGTAGATGGAAAATAAATTGGGGCCACACTTCATTTCCCCAATTTGGACTTAAAAACTTTTTTTGAAAGATCCTCGTTACTATACATATCAGAGACCTTTGAAGGAATAATTCATAGTGAAATCCATAATAAGGAATCGACGTTCAATCTTTAAAGGGTCCCGTATACTTTTTCATGGTATTCACAATATACTTTTCTACACGGAAATTTATTTCATATTCATTTGATACAAACGGTTTTGATATAATAAAAGTTAAAAATTTGAAAAGATTTCATTACATTTTCTTTCATTTTTTACTCACAGAATTTTAATTTCTTAATTCATTAAACATAACGAAATTATAAAATTGCTTAAAAAAGTATGTCTACACTATAAATTCATATATTACAGAGACAATTCATATTACATGGTAAAAATATGAGCTCTCCATTCTAACAATTTATCATAAAAGACTCTTGTCAGGGACACAGTATGCATGTTTGCGTAAATCCTTTGAAAAACAATGAAAGAATCTCGAATGTCCTATACGTGTATGCAAATTCTTCTCTAGGACGATACTCCGTGCGATTAACCGTTAAATAGTAACTACCGAGCCCGTTGTTTTCAGCCGTGAACAATGAGATATACTCGGCGTTGGAAGAGTGGATGCTTGACGCCTCGGATCGTGCAGGATCTGGAACTCTTAAGGTCGATCGTGCGATTCGAGAAAATGAAAGGTCAGGCCGTGTATTCCGTCGTCTCGGCCGAGTAAGAAGTAAACTTAAAGATATAATGCGACGATTCGTTTTCGAGAATAAATAAAAGATTCGATCGGGAGCTGGCACGCCGTTGGAAATAATTGCGAAAAGTCCCGCGCGAGTCTCTCTCATTGCGAACATTTTTGTAATATTTTCGTAGCGTTCGTGAAAAATTGAGCAAATTTTTGCCACAATAGAATTGTCTTTCGCGTTATATATCTCGCGTGCGTAATCTTCGAGAGTCGAGCTATGAACCTGCTCGTGCACGTTGAAACAAAACTAGCTGTAAACTCGGGAATGAGCAAACTTTACGATTCTTCATAATTCGACAAGCAGACTCTCGAAAGCTTCCGTTTTCCGGCTTTATTGTGCAACACTATATTTTATTTTATCGTCGCACTTTATTCCACCGCGCGTATATAGATAATGCGATACGCCCTGGTGAATTTTATAGGGTTAAAACGTGAGATATTATACCCGGCGTTGGATTTTACGACGAGACTTTTCGTCGTATATCTGCATCCTTGTTATTTCCGAGCTCTCGCGTTGCGTATAGAACGAAAACCCTTGTCGACATCTTCCTTGTTATACAATATCAGAGATCTGTCATTTTTTTTCTCATTGAAAAATATAGCCGGTCGCGAAATTTTATTCCCGGCGATACGGGGCTCGTGTATATGTATACCGGGAAAAAAAGGTTCGAGGTGAGGCCGACAAAAGATTTTTTACCTCCGAACACGCGCATATATTTTCGAGGTTTATTTATTGCTGTTATTCAGTCACGTAATATCAGATCGCGTTATCTATCCACAAATCCTGGCCGCTCGCCGGTTGTTCACGTACCTGTCCCTCATTCCTGATTACACGAGAAAAACGCAACGAGCGTTTGTCTCTCCCCGCCTCCTTGTTCCTTATTTTTTCTTTCGCCTTGTCCGGTTTCATTTTTTGCCCTCCTCCCGCCCGCTTGTCGCTCTCGCGGCCGTGCAAAATGTCCGAGAGCGTATCGCAACGTACGCACTACGCGGCCCATAAATCGGCTCTTCTCGGATCCTCTTGCCCGGAACGTCGAATTACCTCGCGAAATGTTTTTTTCGCGTTTCGCTCTCCCGTTCAATAAATTATACACATAGGACGAAAGACGCGCAGCTTTCGCCGGATTGCTTGTAACGAATTAAGCAAACCGAACGAGAAACATCGACAGCGGGCTCGCTGATTTTACACCGCATTTTTTAATTATTCCCATCTCATTATCTGAACAAATGCGCGAGATATTTCGCAAGAATGAGCGCGGGGCGAGATGAGAAGAAGAGAAGAAGAAAAAAAAGAATAAAAGCATCAAACGCGTAATCCTCGAAACCGGCGTAGGAGAGCAGCATCGAAATATATTGCGAAGCAAACACTCGCCGTACGGCAAGGTGTCTCGCGGAGTGAAGCGGGGGGAGCGTTTAGAAAACAGGAACCGGATACTCTTTACAGCGAAAACGCGTCACTCTCCCTGTGACAACGGGCGTTGCGTTAATTGCACCGAGTGAGAAATCCGAACAAAAACTCACACGAATAACGAGCTTGGTCGTGTCCTTATTTTTATTCGCTCTCGCGTACACATAGCATATATTTCACACTGTGATTTATCGTCTCGTTCGCGTATGGAGTGACGACACACCCCGCCGCACAATTAAACACTTGCCGTACTTTGTGAGAGAGAACTTTTTGTTTCGACAACCTACGCGAAAACAAAAAAAAACGAGCGGTGAAATTGTTTTATTCTATTGTTCACCGCGACGCGCCCATTTATCTCTTCGGGATATAACTCTTTATGGGGATGGGATTTAAGTTTTTGCAATTCGCTCGGATGCCGTTCTCAAAGCCGGGCAAACGGTCGCGAGGAAGATACGCGCGGCGGATGAAAGCGAGCCTGGCGTCGCCGATCCTTCTCGCTCTCTTCCTTCCTGTTTTTTGTTGCGAAGCACTTTGCGACCCGGCCCGAGAGAGCTCCGCGTGCGATGATCTTCATGAGATAGAAACGTTTACGACTCAATTTTGAGTTTGACCCGGAGCGAAGGAAAAAAATCTCATCGCCGTTCCGCGAGATCCTCCTTTCTCATTTCCTCTTTTACCTTTTGAAAAACAGTATCTCGACCTGTTGAAACACTTTCCGGAGGCTTCCGCGTTCATGCGACGACATGGAAAATGGGGAAGTTGAAACTCGGAGCGCGACGGTAACATTCATTGCGAAACGTGAAGTCCGCAAATCGAAGTTTTGCCCTTTTAGGTGTATATCGCTTTGAAAGTAGATATATATACGAAAAGTACGCTTCAGTACCGGGTTATCGGCTTACTGCGTAATAGGAAACTCTCGGCCGCAGTTATTCATGGACCCCCTCCCCCGTTTAACTTTGTATAACGGATCGAGTCTCGCGAGATTTGCATCGGCAACGAAACTAGTATCGCTGTCACATAATTTCAGGGGCTTTTTCTACTTATTTGTGCGCTAAGAAACGGAGCAGCGAATGTGTCAGGCGCAAATCAAGTATTACACACGCCTAATTACTATTTCTAGTTTCTTATCTCTCTCTCTCAAAGCGCAGAGATCAGAGATAAAAGCTGCAATTATCAGCGAATTCGTAACAACGATTTGTAACTGGAAATTCAAAACGCGTGTGTGCACAATCGAGTATTTTATACGACACACAGAGTGTGTCTCTTGTAATGATACATTCTATACGACTTTCACTTTCATGCGCTATATTTTTACCTTTGACATCGCGTTTTCATTAGAAGAAACGCGCGATAAAAATTTTTACGGTATGCACGAAGGAATTGTCTCGGACTTTCACCCGGCGTTCACTCTGTGAAGATTCGATCTCGAGGGTATTTTTGTTCGAATTCTGTGATTTGGAAAAGAGACCGCGATGTCAGCAGGGAGACATGCAGCGATCGCTGAGGTATAAAAGTAAAAGACGAAAAATAAAAGGTATCTTTTAATTGATCGGTTTGCAGAGGCGACGCCGGACCAGTCGACAGCCTCGTCTTTCTGGAGTCCCGCGGTGAAAACCGGCAACGTTTTCGCCACGGACGACTCGTCGAGATTCTTCTCGTCGGCTCACGGACTCGTCCAGACTCATCCGAACGGAGGTTTTCAAAGCGGCTTTGGCGGGATCGATAATCTCGGTAGCCGCGGTGTGACACAGCGACCACCGCGGACGCGGCCGCTCGATTACAGCGAACGCGCCACCGCCGAACTCAGGAGAAATCCCGCTCTCTCCGCACCCGACGAATGTGCCAGGGCCTGTCGCGAGGGTGATCCCCCGAGGATATGTTACTACCACTTTACCTTGGAACACTATACGGTCTTGGGAGCGTAAGTTCAATTCATTTAAGGACGTTGTAACGGAATGTCAAAGTCTGGAAAATTGCCTGAAAATATAACGATTCGATAGAAAATTAAATTAGCTTTCCATTAAGCACAAAATTTATATAGGTTACCGAAATTTCTGTGAAGAAAAATAGATTTTTTAAATGACAAATTTACACGGTAATTTTGCTTCGCGTATGGGGTTTGAGTATTCATTTGAACAATTGACACATGGAGATACTAGAGAATTACACGATGAAAATTGAAAAGAACGTTCTTCGTCACTAAAGAAATTAATATATAAATTCAGGGAGAAAAAATCATCTACGTTGTTTTCGAGTAATCGAGTGTTAAAGTTATGTTCTTATATACGGGATGTATAGCTATATTGTTTAAAAATCGCTATTTCGTGGTTCAATTGTTCGGAAAATACGCAGACAAAAATTCTAAAAAAATCGTATTTACACATATTTCATATGAAATATTCGTTACGTGTACCGAAATACCTTAAGATAATCATACTCTGTTTTAAGCATTATTAGATGGTTATCTGACTATTTAAATGATAAATTTATTTTCAAACTATGCAATTTGATATTTTAATCAAATTGAAAAGAGTTTTAGTCCATTTTTTGATTAATTATATAAGTAAATTTAATAATATTGTTTTTACAATCTTTTGCTTTGGTGAATTTCACTTCCGAGAAATTTTGATATAAAAATTTTCCCTAAAACATTGATAGCTCTATGAAAATGGTAACTACGACAAGTGAAATTTGGATGAAATATTTTTCATGATCAGAGCTTGCCAAGTATGCACGCCGAACGCGACCAACACCGTATGGAGTCACTGTCAATGCGTTCTCGCCGATGGCGTGGAGCGAGGAATTCTGACAGCGAACAGAATGATCCCCGGACCCAGTATTCAGGTTTGCGAAGGTGACAAAGTCGTCGTCGATGTTGAGAATCATATGCAAGGTTCCGAAGCGACGCTTCACTGGCACGGTATCTGGCAGAAGGGATCTCAATATTACGACGGAGTACCCTACGTGACTCAGTGCCCGATTCAAGAAGGAACGACTTTTAGGTAAAAAATCGCGCGTTGCCTCGTTGATACAAAATTCAACAGCTCAATTAAAAATTGAATTATTGATTGTGGATTTTTCTTGTGATTTTTTATTTCTTCGAAATTATGACGATGACATCTAATTCCCTGTAGATATCAATGGACTGCAGGAAACGCTGGAACTCATTTCTGGCACGCTCACACTGGTCTCCAAAAGATGGACGGACTCTACGGAAGTATCGTCGTTCGTCAGCCACCAAGCAAAGATCCGAACAGCAATCTCTACGACTATGATCTCACGACTCACGTGGTTTTAATTAGCGATTGGATGCACGAAGATGCCGCTGAACGATACCCAGGACGACTGGCTGTCAACACTGGTCAGGATCCCGAAACTGTGCTCATCAATGGAAAAGGACAATTCAGAGTAATATTCAACATTTTAATCTAATAAAATAATGTTGGCTTTTCTATGAAAATTTCCATAATATTGTTTTCTAGGATCCCAACACGGGCTTCATGACCAACACGCCTCTGGAAGTGTTCACGATAACTCCAGGTCGCCGTTACCGATTCCGGCTGATCAATTCCTTCGGTTCCGTCTGCCCGGCGCAGATCACATTCCAGGGACATTCGCTGACTCTTATCGCGACCGATGGTGAACCGGTGCATCCTGTTAATGTCAACACGATCATATCGTTCTCTGGTTAGTTAACGCTAAATATCAATTGGAATTAATTTTATTTATAGTGATAATTAACTCTTAATTTTGATAAAATTTTATGTTTTTAGGAGAACGTTATGATTTCGTTATAAACGCGGATCAAATTCCGGGCGCTTATTGGATTCAGCTCCGAGGTCTCGGAGAGTGTGGTATCAAGAGAGCTCAGAACTTGGCCATTCTCCGCTACGCTCGCGGACCTTACCAACCGAGCACTGCTGCGCCAACCTACGACCTGGGTCTTCCTCAGGGCGTCGTGAGTCTAAAACGAATTTAAATAAATAAATAATTCATGCCAGCGCGAAATTTTCTTCCACTTTGTTAATATTGCAGGTATTGAACCCACTAGATGCCATCTGCAACCAACCCAGAGAAGATGCCATTTGCGTCAACCAACTGAAAAACGCTCGACATATAGACGAGGGCATTCTTCAGGAACGTCCGGATGTCAAAATTTTCCTGCCTTTCCGTTTCCTGTTCTACAGGCCGGAAGAAGTTTTCCAACCGAATACTTACAATCGCTTCTTGGGTACATACTATTTATTATTTTTATTAAAAGGACTTTTTCAAATAAAAATACCTGTCTGAAGGTTTTTGGTAAAAAAATTTGTACAAGTCCGTTATTGATGAAGAGTCACGATGAAAATTTGTCAACAGTTGCGCCCACCGGTGATCACGTTATCTCTCTGGTCGATGAGATATCTTTCACGTTCCCACCAGCTCCGCCGCTCTCGCAGATCGACGACATACCGCCCGAGCAATTCTGCAACGGAGATAACAGACCGGCTGATTGCGGAGCCAACTGCATGTGCACCCACAAGGTCGATATTCCACACAACGCGATCGTCGAGGTCGTACTTGTCGATGAAGGTAATTTTTCCTAGGTCCTAAATATTCTTCTTTGCCGACGAATAATTTCTTTCTCTCTTCACGAGCAACTTTTCGATTTTCCACGAGATGCCGATTGTCGTGCATTATTTTAATTCCACTTTTTTTTTCAAAGTTCAACAACCGAATCTGTCGCATCCGTTCCATTTACACGGTTACGCGTTCAATGTGATCGGTATGGGACGATCACCGGATAAAAACGTCAAGAAGATCAATCTGAAGCATGCTCTCGATCTTGACAGACGAGGCTTGCTCCATCGAGAATTCAATCTTCCCCCAGCGAAGGACACGATCGCTGTGCCTAACAACGGTTACGTCGTTTTCCGGTTCCGTGCTGACAATCCAGGTAAACCTTTAATCAATTTTTTATCAACCCTGGAACTCATGACTGGTTTTTTCCACAATCAAACTCGAACTTGCAAATTGGATGTTCATATACATGAAAATCTTGCAATTTGGATATTCATATACATAAAAGACGTTTTATTTACAAAAATATATAACTAGCAGATTATTGTGGTTTAGGTTATATGAATTCTGGGATTGTTTTCTAAATAATTAGTATTTTTGTTATCTATGGGCAATTTCCGATAAAATAGGCTCTTAAAATCAAAATTTCAAAAAATTTTGTGAATTCTTACAGTGTATCATATACTAGATCTTGTAGACTAATGAAAATTTGCGATATCTTGCCTTTTTCCTGACGAAAACAACTTTATTAAGAGAATGATTTTTAAAGATTTTTGCAAAACGAAGCGAATGGCGCAAGAATTATGTTATTTCGGAATAAAAAGTATATGTGAACATTCTTTTGTTAAAATGTCTGGTAAAAATTTCAAGTTTAATCTATCCGCTAGTTTCCAAGTTTTGTGGACACAAAATAATAAGGAAGCAAAATTTTAATGTATAATATTGTCGATAAAAAATTATTGAATGTAAATTTTTTTTTGTTTTCAAGGTTACTGGCTGTTCCATTGTCATTTCCTGTTCCACATAGTGATCGGTATGAATCTAATTCTGCACGTGGGAACGCATGCGGATCTACCGCCAATTCCGCCAAATTTCCCGACCTGTGGGGATCATCTGCCACCGATAACGCCGCCTGTACCAATCGATACGTCCTTTCACTGATAAAAGCAGTTTATAGCCAAGTCAACGAGCGACTGTTTCCTCCGAGAAACGCCACGACAATCGGATACGAGCGAAAGATTTAATTCGAACGAAACGACTCGCTCGTTCGTTCGTTTTTTCGAGTATTTATTGATCGTTCGGAAATAACCGAATATCAGTCCGAACAGGATTTCAGCCACAGGGAAAAAACTCGGCTGGAAAGTATCTTGCGACCGAGAACATATTTTCTTGCAGAGCTTTTTCGTCTCAAGGCAGTTTTCTGGATGGAGTCGCTTGCGTCCAGACTCGTTCTCCGGGAAACGAGATCCGTGGGAGAGTCGTGAATGTACCTACTCCGAGGCTCGCTCGATCCAAGTTACCATTCCTCCATTCTTCGCCATGATTCGATCCAAATTAAAAACTCTCGCATTTAATCCCATAGATATATTATATTGCCCGTTAGAAATTAGCCTCCATACGACTCCGATCGAGCGAGGCGACAGAGACGTCTTACTAACAATTATTATCGGTATACTATTGTATTATTTTTATTTTTCTATTTCTATGCAGATACATGTATAAAAAGGACGTAATTCTGTAAATAATTTAGCAGTAGAATTTTTTTTTGTTGTCGGTGCGCAACGAGCTTATAAACTTAACGCAGGTGCGGAGAAAGGAGAAGCGTCACGAAACGAAGAAGAGATGAGAAAACGGCAAAAGGGCCGCGAAAATTGCAATCGGAGAAATCGAAAGTAAAATCCTTTGCGACGATTCGCGGCTCTGTCGTTTTTACGGAAATTTGTTTTTTTTCTTCTTCTTTTTTTTTCAACAAAACGACCGAGTCCAAATATCATCATTTCTAAGCTCAATCTTTTTTTTTAACATTTGTACACACGTTTTATGTCATAGTTCGAATGAATCTGGAAGGTCGTTTTGCGCTTTTATATACATTTGTCATTGCCCAATGTTTCGTCATAATAAACATTATTTATCAAGATAATATATCGCAAGATTTTCAGCTCAATTAACATTTGAGGCATACTTTTCGCGTAACTGATGTTAACAAGAATTTGTGCTGAGTATAAAAGATGAAAAAAATTGTTATATTATAGTTTTTTAACGTGCCCCCTTCGCACTCGAGTTTACAAGAGTTTTTAATAATGTTGCGCTTTGCCGATGCCGACCGCTCATTCGAAGTCCGCATTTATCCACGTTGCGGGAAAAATGATGTATTTTTGTAATAATAAAGTTGTTTAAAAAATATTTTTGTTTATTTTACATACCTAACGTACTTGAAGAAAATGGAAAAAAGGAAAGAAAACTTTTATGACGTTTTACCGAAAGAAGCACAGAGATTAATTTTCTGAATCGAGATCTCGACTGCTTGAAATTCAGAAGGAAGTGATCTTTGTTTCTAGCTAAATAAGAAGTAATAACGCTGAACAAATTTTCCAACAACTTGAGCGAAATCGTTGAATACATGGTATCAAAATAAAATAATAACTTTTTGTATACTACTAATTTTACAATATAAAGAAATAAAATCACTATGCCTTTCCGTTAGAAAAAAGGTAAAATAATGACAATATAGAATTGTTTCTTTGTGAAATATTCAATGGTTCTGCATCGTTAATCACATCGAATAAAAATCGAAAAAAGAAAAAAAACAAACGAAGATAAAAAACAAAAGAAAAAATTCTTGGACGTGCGAATTCGAATTTTGATAAAATTTGTTAAAAAACAAAAGAAAAAATTCTTGGAATTGCGAATTACGGATTATGATAAAATTTGTTAAAAAACAAAAGAATAAATTCTTGGAAGTGCGAATTACGGATTATGATAAAATTTGTTAAAAAACAAAAGAAAAAATTCTTGGACGTGCGAATTCGAATTCTGATAAAATTTGTTAAATGATTTCTTTTTGCGCATTTAATTCAGGGTAGAAAGAAAATCGAAGGCATAAACAAGTTCGAAAAACAAAAGAAAAAATTCCGGTACGTGCAAATTTGAAGTTGGAGACAAACTCTTTAAGTGATGATTTCTTTCTTCGGAATTAATTCTGGGTTATAAGATAAGTGATGAATAAAGGCCAAACAGTGATGGAAAATAAAAGAAGAAAAATTCACGCATGTGCGAATACAAAGACTGATAAACATTTTACTGATTTCTTTTATCGGAATTAATTCAGGGTCGTAAGAAAATTGAAGAATGAGAAACCAAAAAATGTTGGAAAACAAAAGAAAAAAAATCGGTTAGATTCAGCATTTAATAGCGCCGGATATTTTTTATGCAACAGACAAACCCGTAAATTTGTCTATACGTGTATTAAGAATAAATGTATTAAAAAATACTTTGAAGTTAATGCAAAAGATTGATATTTGTATTCGGAATAGAAAAAAAAGTTTTCAATATGAACTTAAATAATAAATACATAAATAACGTGAGTAAATAATTTGTATGAATCCTTGAAATGCACGGGATTTTAGGAAGCAAATATATTTGTTATAACAGACACAATTACGAATTCATAATCTGGGATCAGCATGAGTGAATAACGATTTTATAAAGCATTAAGCACGTTTGCAACCTGACTTTTTTGTAAGCACCAACTCGCTATCATTTATTTAAGTGTACACAAAAGATAGTGAGACTGTTATATAAGTAAGAGAGCTAACAATAATTCATTTTATTAATAAGTTACTCGGTGGAACGCAGTTGAAAAATTCTGTGAATCTCAATTTTTTACTTCAAGAAATCCATCTGTAAACGTGAAAAATGAAAAAATTACTAGGGATAACGATTATTTGTCTAATAGTAATCGGTAAGTCAAAATTTGCTAGATTAGTGGGATTAAGAAGTTAATAGAATAGATAATTAAAGTTGTGTTATTTACAAAGTTGTGTTATTTACAAACAGTTAAGGTAAGAAAATGAATACTTAACGACAAGTGAAAATTAATTTAGAAATGGATTTGCAGATAAAATGGACGCACAATCATATGAATGGACGCCACCGTCTTATTATGAGGAATCTAGCCGAGGTAAAGAAACATCTCTTTCTAATAAGAAAACAGTCAGGTTATCACAATTTACGCATCATTACAAATTAGATGCCGAAATTTCGATTCCATCAAAATTTTTTTCGATCATTTGTTTTTTTTTCACAACTGCCAGCGCATAAAGTTAGCTTTTCCCACCATCCAAATCAGTAATGTAGGCAAAATGTTTTGTTGACAACTTCAAAACTCATCGTTCAAAAATAACTCAAATAGCCGCAAAAACAGTACTTTTTTTGCATTACGCGAGTACCGTTTTTCGAGATTATAGAATAAAAGTATAGTGAATTGAATAAATATAAAATATAGAACGATTACAGAGTATACTGTAGAGTAAATTACGTATGTTATATGAAGTTATGTAGTAGTGCATAGTGTATGTAGTGTATACAATTCGTAAAAGGTTCGAACGAATTTATAAATATATTAATATATATTCTGACTTTGTTGCTATAGTATACATTTTGTCAAAGGTCCAACCAAAAAGAGGTCCGAAAATAGGGGACTCGCTGTGTATTTTCTTCTATCTCATGTTCTCTCTAGACGTAGCTCTGTCTCTCTTCTTAATGCCGTTTTTGCATTTCAAAACATCACCCGGACATGTTTCACTTTAAAAATAAATAAATGGTATCTTTAAATTGATTGGTTTGCAGATTCGTATTATCCGCAGTCTAGCGAAAATCCCAACCACAATTATTATCGTCCACCACATTTTCCGGAAGACAGCTTTCAGCAGGGCTTCGGAGGGGTTGATAATTTGGGTAAAGTCGATGAAACGGAGTTGGAACCGCCGACGAAACCGATGGTACATAGCGAACGCACCATCGCTGAATTAAAGAGAAATCCTAATTTTTCCGCACCCGCGGAATGCGCTAGAACTTGCGATGATTCTTCACCGAAAATATGCTACTATCATTTTATGTTGGAATATTATACAACTATGGGAGCGTAAGTTCTATTTTTCTAAAAACTTTATTCGTGATTTTCGCTCGTGTGAAATTTTTACGAAAACTTATCTCTTTACAATTTGGACTTCATATACCAAAAGTTGCTATTCATGTTGGAACTCGTGCTATATTCATGTCATTCTGAAAAGAGTAAACTCTAGTTTACTAATTTTCATCTATTATACATACATCATGGGTTTCACTTTCAAAAAGTTTTGAGGACAGTTGTCCCTGAAACGTTGATGATATCTTAAAAATAGATGGTGCGCTAACTACAATTCCAATAAAATATTGTTTATGAGCAGAGCTTGCCAGCTTTGTACTCCGAATGCGACCAATAGCATACAACATAGCTGTCAATGCGTTATCGTTGATGGTGTGGAGCGGGGAATTATGACAGCAAACAGAATGATCCCTGGACCCTCCATTCGGGTTTGCCAAGGTGACACGGTCGTCGTCGATGTTGAGAATGGCATGGAAGGTTCCGAAGTAACGATTCATTGGCACGGTATATTTCAGAAGGGATCTCAGTATTACGATGGGGTTCCCTTCGTCACTCAATGTCCGATTCAGGCTGGAACAACTTTCAGGTGAAAAATCACACGTTGTCTCATTAATTTGACATTCAACAAACCATAACTCAAGACTTAACAATTCCAAAAAGAATTCAATTTTTCATTGCGAATCTTTTACTGTGAACTTGGAGTTTAATAGAATTATTTAGGTACATTTAATTTCATCAGATATAAATGGACGGCAGAACACTCTGGAACTCATTTCTGGCATGCACAATCTGGTCTCCAGAAGTTAGACGGACTCTATGGAAGTGTCATCGTTCTCGAGTCGCCGAACACAAATCCACACGAAACTCTGTATAATTACGATTCCCTAAGTCACGTGATTTTAATCAACGATTGGATGCACGAATATGCAACTGAACGATTCCCCGGGCGATTCGCTCCCAACCGCCGTGGTCAAGTTCCCGCTAATGTGCTCATCAATGGAAAAGGACAATTTAAAGTGATTTTCAAGATTCTTGCCTACTAAAACCATTTTTCTTTGGTTAATCATGGTGGAAACAGTTAAAATTCAAATGGTTGAAAACACCACTTTAGTTGTTAACAGTTTACAAAATTTTTTCTAGGATCCCAAAACTGACATCAAAACCAATGCGTCTTTGGAAGTGTTTCTAGTAGATTCAGGTTTCAGTTACCGTTTTCGGCTAATCAATTCCTTTTGTACAGTCTGTCCGGCGCAGATTACTTTTCAGGACCATTCGTTGACACTTATCGCAGTTGACGGTGAACCCGTGAAGCCTGTCGTAGTCAACACGATTATATCGTTTTCTGGTGAATCAAAGCTACATCTCAATATGAAAATTCTTTTTCATCGCAATAATCTTTTAAATCTGATGAAATATTTTTTCAGGGGAACGCTACGATTTTATCATAAATGCAAATGAAAATAAGCGCGCTTATTAGATTCAGCTCCGAGGTATCGGAGAGTGCGGTATTGAACGAGTTCAGAATTTTGCAATCCTTCAATACATTGGAGGATCTACAGAGCTGGATCCACCGACTGAACCATCTTACGATCAAGGTCTTCCTCGGGGCATCGTGAGTCTATAAAAAAATCAACCAAATTATAGATTTATGCGAACGCGAACATTTATTTTACTTCTTCTATATTGCAGATATTGAACCCGCTCGATGCCATCTGCAACGAAATTAGACAGGATGCCATTTGCATCAGCCAACTGGAAAACATTCGAACAGTTGATCCGGCGATTGTTAATGAAAAACCGGATGTCAAGTTTTATCTACCTTTCCGTTTTCTGTTTTACAAGCTGGAAGAACTTTTTCAACCGAACACTTACAAACGTTTTATGGGTACATTACATCTTTACATTATTTTCAATAACAATACTTTTCTATAACTATAGACTCAACATACAAATTTTTTTAATTATTATGGTTTTGTCAGGTGTATGGAATGTATTAATACTGCGTGAATAATGTTTTTCATAAACAAATTTTAGATCGTTTTTGTTTTAACTTTGTATTTAAAATTTGCAATTAGGTACACTACATAGAAATAAATGTCAAAATAGTCTATTAAAATTATCCAAGCGTACAAATAATCATTTCCCAAGGTCTTGCACATTTCACGCACCTGATAAAAAGTTTGTATGTTAAAATGTACCTATATAATAGAGTGTGACGATCAAAATTTATCAACAGTTGCGCCCAACGGTGGTCACATTGCCTCTCTGATCGATGACATATCGTTGACGTTTCCACCAGCACCGTTGCTCTCGCAGTTCAACGATATACCGCCCAAGCAGTTCTGTAATCGAGGTAACAGGCCTCCAGATTACTATCACAACATGTGCACGCATATGATTGATATTCCATTCAATGCGACCGTTGAAATTGTGCTTGTCGACGAAGGTAAATTTTTCCACTCCGGAAATTTTCTTCTTTGCCATCAAATTACGTTCATATTGCCATTCGTTTACACGAAGACGTCCATTGTAGTTCATTATTTTAGTTCTATTTTTTTTTTCAAAGTTCAACAACCGAATCTGTCGCATCCGTTCCATCTACACGGTTACGCGTTCAATGTGATCGGTATGGGACGATCACCGAATGCAAGTGTCAAGAAGATCAGTGTGGGGCACGTACGTGAGCTCGACGAAAAAAACCAGCTCCAACGTGACTTTAATCATCCACCGTTGAAAGACACGATCGCTGTGCCTAACAACGGTTATGTCATTTTACGGTTTCGCGCTGATAACCCAGGTAATTTTTAATTACATGTTCTTAATTTGCTATAATATTTAGAGTTTGTGTATACATAAATAAAATAAGTAAGTTTAACATGAAAAATGGGTGCTTAGGCACCCATGAGAAAATATACGAAAAGAGTCTATGGAAATTTATCTGAGGCACTTTATATTTTCGTTTCCCAGGCTTCTGGATCTTCCATTGTCATTTTCTCTGGCACATAATGATTGGTATGGGTTTCATTCTGCGTGTGGGAACTCAAGACAACCTTCCACCGGTTCCGCAGGGCTTCCCGAGATGCGGAAATTATCTGCCAGATGTCCCAATTGAGTAACAAATGTATTACGGGGAAATGTAGTTTAAAGCCAAGTCAAAGAGCTACTGTTTCCTCCAAGAAATACCACGATAATCGAACACGATCGAAAGATTTAATTCAAACGAAACGACTCGCTCTTTCGTTCGTTTTTTCGAGTATTGATTGATCGTTCGGAAATTACCGAATATCAGTACGAACGAGATTTCAGCTACTAGGAAAAAACTCCGCTGGAAAGTATCTCGCAATCGAGAACATTTTCTTGCAGAGCTTTTTCGTTTCAAGGCAGTTTTTTTGGATGGAGTCGCTTGCGTGCAGACTCGTTCTCCGGGAAACGAGATTCGTTACTACTCCGAGGCTGACTTCTAATTATCATCTTACGTTAATACACACCATTATTCTATCCAAATAGAAAACTATAATGCGTTTCCTATACATTTATGTTGTTTACTAGAAATAATGTCTCATACGACTCCGGTCGAACGGGCGACATAAATGTCTTATTAACAATTAGTATTGGTATATTATTGTATTATTTCTATTCTTCTGTTTCTATGTATAGATACATGTATCGAAAGAAAATAATTCTTAAAACAATTTAGCAGTAGTTGCGGGAAAAGGGATATACAATGCACGCCACTTGAAGTGGGACAGTTTCCGTAGCACTCACCATTTAAACTGTCCCACTTCAAGTGGCGTGCACTGTATATATTTGAAATAATAATGGCATTGAAAAAGTATTCAGAAGAGATTTTCGTAATATTCCTTTATTCCAAAATATTTTTCATTTCGTGCGGTATCGTCCAAAAATTATTGATAAGAAAATTTCCAAAGAAGTGCGTTGGAAGTGCGGTGACGTTCAACCGAAGAGGGCAGTAAGTGGCGAGACAGGGCTAGACTTCACGTTTCCCGACCAAAGATCCCAACAGTTTGGGATTCAGAGGGGAACGACGTTCTTTATTAGCTTCCCGTTTACCGACTAGGGATCCCAACAGTTTGGGATTCAGAGGAGAACGACGTTCTACATCAGCTTCACGTTTTCCTGCTAGAGAAGCTATAACTGCAGGACTTAGAGGTGAACGACGTTCTACATCAGCTTCACGTTTTCCAGCTAGAGAAGCAATGACTCCAGGACTTAGAGGTGAACGACGTTGTTCTTCTGAAAGAAAACATTCAATTATTTCTTCATGAGATTGAAAAATTGTTTCTTATTGACTAAAATTAAATCAACATACCTGCATTAACGACGAAATTGTCAACTATAGCGATGGCCAGAAGCAACAGGAGTGCGCGCGTCGCACTACGATTCGATTTTTCTAATAACATCGGAATAGACACAACATTTTCTTTAGATTGGCAAACATTGCATGATGTGTTGCACATTTTTTCGATTTACTTACTCATCGTGTCTTCAAGTCGATATTTTTTTCACAAATGGTACCTTTGTGCCGGTTTCTAACTCAATTTATACCCACAGTTTTGTTGCAACCTTAAAATTTATCATTTCTACTAAACAAATTTAACGACATATTTTATGACACCGTGAAAATATAATTAAAAAACTAATAATTCGTCCAACTTATCGGCAAACATAAAATTTTTAAATAAAAGATCATACACGTGGAAAATAAAAAAAATTTTTTTTCAAAAGCCTACGATTTTTCAAAAACCTAAGAAATGTATCGATCGACGCAACAATCTTAATTTCATAATGTTTATTCATTTGAAAGTACCACATATACATATTAATCGTGTGTATTCTTTTAAATCCAACGCTATAGTAATAAACAATATGACACATAGAAACTTGAATCTTCCACTTTCGACCATCTTCCACTTCCGCGCAGTGTATTTCGTTCTCCCCTCCTGTTCTCTCTCAGCTGATATTACAAATTCTTGAGCTTACAATGACGATAATAACCGTACTAACCGTGATCGGTGAATATTATAATATTCATTATTATTGTTTTTTTTTCCTTTTTCTCAAGTAAATACTTTATCGTTTATATAATTAACATCGATGAAAGGGCTCAGAGATTTTTGACCTTCCCTGACGTGATCGCTTAGATAGTCGGCTATTTTATCCTGTAGATAAATAACGAGTACACAGATCTAATTGTTGATATTTCGATCGGTAAATCTGCTCGTTCGAAAAAATTGTCGAATACACACACCGAGTTTGAAGATTTTAAGGGGGGCGGGAGGGATCACGAGGGGTGATCAAGTTTGGAGTACACACGAGAGGAAACGTGATATCGGATCAATCGAGTTTTCGTGTACATTTATACTCTTTGCTCGTTGACTCGTTCATATACGCGACACGCTTCGAGTCCGTTTTAATTCTTAAGACTAGCCGCGCTTCGTCGCGAACTCGTCGCTCCTTGGTGTACATATTACTCGCAATATCAATTTTATTAATCCCTAGATAATCGTACGTCGATATGTGTGAAGATATGCGTAATTTTAGCGCGTGCGAAAAGCGCCGAGGGGTAAAATATCGAGCCAGTTTTCGAGGCGAAAGCCAAAGTCTCAAAAAGATATATTGTATATATATCAGCATTATCAAATAAATCGTCGGTGATTGACTCGCGCGCCGGTAGGCCTCGGGGCGCTTCGTTACGACGACCAAAACAAAAACATATACATATATTATATGATCGGGAGGGGTGCGATCGTGCACTCCTCTCTCATCGATAACTCATTCGGCGCAACTGCCACGCCGAATACTCGAGTCCACTCCCACGCATAAACACGCACACACTTTAAGACACTGTATAAAAATACTGCTTATCAATTACAATCAATTACAATATTGTACGACGTAGATATCTATGTCCGTTTGAACCGATGATTTTCACGTCGTCCCTTTTATTTTCCTCTAACTCTATAATCGTCGATCGTGTGTCGTAACAATAATAGTTCGTAACGCAAACGATATTTGTCGATTTTTACAGGGGAAAGATCGAGTCTGTAGTCTCGATGCGTTGCCGCATTGCCATTCGTTAAAATAATAATCAATATATATGAATAAAAAATAATAACGACTCGACCGTCCCGCCTCATCTCCCTAAAGAGTATATATCTACACAAACATTCGTCACTACTTTTCGCTATGGAATTATCGAAAATCAATCGTCTCTGTTTCATTGGCTTCCTCTTAAAATAATAAAACTCTCATATTATCGTCTCGCCCCTCTCTATTTTTCATTCTCCTCATATACGTACATTTCTATCGATGTAATGATCGATTCGTTATAACCGTAGATTGTCCATTTATTAAGATCGCATTTAAACTATGGAACTAGTGGGACTTTTTACAAGAACTCAGGCGTTCGGGGAAAAACGTCTCGAATCTTCCAAAGGTTTGTCTCCAATATGCCTCGTACGAATCCTAAGCTTTTAATAGGGCCAGCAGAGAATCGTATTTGGCGTATTTTCGCGATTCGCTTTGACAAATAGTTTAAGGGAATAAAAGGTAATGATGGGTTCAAAGAAGGATAAATATTTTCCATTTAAAAAGAAAAATTCTATAACTGATTGTCCGAGGAAAACGCTTTGTTGAAAAAAAAAAGAAGGAAAAATATTGTTTTCCTGATCCGCGATTCTCCATTTTTTCGCAGCTTTTCGCGTCATGAAAGGATAATCGAATAATAATTATTCTCGTAACAGCGGAGGGCGTATAACGTATCGATCTATCGAGATGCGAATTTCTTATCTCTTTTTTCTTCATACCTGTATTTGTGCTGTTCTCACAGGTATACTTATACAAAGATATGTTTACGATTTAATGGTAATTTAAACGCTTATTTGTTTTTTTATTTTTTGTTTTTGAATAGCGACCAGGTAGTCACGAGTTCGCTCGTTTATTCCTCTTTTCCGGATAGTCCGACTTCCTGGCAGATATGTGAATGATATGCATTACGTTCGACACGCGAATTTTCCGCGAGCCTCGTCCAGGGCCGGGAGAACTCGTGGAAACATTCGGCGATTTAAATCCGTATGATATGTTACTTGGAAATAGAGATCAGGAAATCGAGGGGATGAGGTCAGGGGTCTCTCTTCCTCTTGTTTCGCAATTTTATTTCCGGATAGCTCCGTTTGTTTTTTTTTTTTTTCACTTCCCGTGACCCTTTCTCAATCTTCCGTCGAAAAGATTATTACAGCGATGATGATGAAAATACTCACTCTCCGCTTATTCATTCGATCTTGCAATTATTATTTTTATGATTTTTTTCTATATATGAGACACGATTTCCTCTTCGCTCTTGCGATCTTCACATTTTTCGCAGCTCTTTGTTTATCGTCTTATCGGGCTTTTTATAATATTTTTTTTTTATTCTTTCGGGGGTTTATGTCTTCTCGAATGCCGTGCTTATCTACAACGTTCCTCTTTGCGAAAGTGTTCTAATCAGGTCACGGGAGCGTATCACTGCAGATTTCGCGCAGTACTTATTAACTCGACACTCTCTCAACACCTTCTTATTACATTCTTACGCTTAAAATGCTTTTTTTTGTCTTTTATCTTATTAGAATATCCACGAATGTGCAATAGAGTGCTTACGCAATATATTATTATACCTATAATATATAATGTATACATAATGTAGTTCAAAGATTTTCTTACACGACGTACTTAACGTTTATTTATTATTTCTAGGCGAAAATCTCTTGCGCGTCTCGAGAAAACTAAATCACAGGTGTTCACCAAATCAATTTTGACATTTTCTCATTATTGGCATACTCGAAAAATTCATCGAACGCATCGCATGTTTTTCTTCTTCGTGAATATTTCTTTTTTTGTGATGAAAAAATTATTGTTTTTCGAGACGAAAAATGTCTGTCTTGGACGTTCCTTCGACAATTTTCGCTCGGACAAGTGTTCGCTTCCTGTGCGGCTTGTACGCTTTATTATCTCTTAAGCGACGGTCATCATCTAATTCTATTCGTGCGGACTCTTGACGGCTCGAGCGCGAGGCTCGCTGAAAAACTCGAAGCCATAGAATTCTTTTTTCTCAACGCATCGTGCCCAAGTTTCGAGCTCGTGAATATTTCGAGTGCCGAATTTCGGGATTTAAGACAACGGCGATAAAAAAAACTACCCAGTTATCTATTCTCGAGACGCGCTGATATGTATGTTAATCCCCAGCGACGAGATTTCACCTCCTGGCTTGAAAATATATCGGGGACGCTTTTAAAACTACTATATCGATCTAGGAAAGAGAAGAGAAATGAAAAAAAATTGACACAGACGAGGCTAAAATCTCTCTTGGCAACGACTCTTGATATGTATCGTTTCAGTGACAGAAGCTCATGGGCGCATCTTGTTTCCTCGACGGACGATCGGCGTGTTTCGATCGCGGGGAAATGTATGATTTTTTTTTTTCAAACAAGTACGCGGACAGCGACCGAAAGATCGTCGCTCTCGATCGAACGTTCGCTGCGGCGTACATATATATTTATATATATATATATTTTTTTTGGTATAACATCATTACAATATTTATCGTCATTATCATTATTCTTTCAACTATCATCACACGCGCCTTTCTGACCACACAATAAAAAGGCATAATACTTTCACCGCTTTTTTTTCCTCACTCTCTCTCTCTCTCTCTCTCTCTCTCTCTCTTTTTCTCAAGCAATAATCGATATAATCTGTACTCGTATGCATTAAAATATAATGTATTTATAATGTACACGTATAACTTTGACTGCGAACCGGGATATTAAGCAAATTTGTAAATAAATACCCACGCGCTGTAACGATATTAATTAATTAGCGATAATGATGATTGGGTCTCGACGGGGGCTCAAAACATAACGAGTATCTCTCGAATTCGAACTCAGCGTTTCGATTGTCGAAGCTGGAATTTAATTAACTTTACTCTCTCTCTCTCTCTCTCTCTCGTGTGGGTGGATGGTAAATGATTTTTTTTTTCGATGGGGGAAGAAAACAGGATGAGAGATTAGTGAGTGTTCACAGGTTGCCGAGAATGCTGAAGATCAGAACGAATTGAAGGATTGTCAACGGACTTGCCGATATTTTCGACGACGAGGACGTTCTTCCGGCGTTCTTGCCGACGCAGCCCATTCTTTCCTGAGGTATGTGCTGCACGGCGTACTCCCGGTGCTCCGAAGGCATCACGCAGACCGTTCGCTTCTTCGACATCATCTCGTCGTCCTTGCCCCGAAGATTCTTCAGCCATATCGAGAACCAGCGAAGATCGCAGTCGCACATCAAAGGATTGTCTGCGTAAAATAATTCTCACGATTCACATTTTGACCATTGAGGATATTTTCATCCCTTATTTCAATCACGACAGACAAATTTTTATATAATTTTAGAACATAATTTATGTAATTTTTATGTAATACTAGAATACGTGAATATATTTGCGATATTTATCGAACAAATTATTATCCAGTATTATGAAATTTTATAGTTTTTATACGGAAAGAATTTTGTATGAAAAATTACTTTTTTTTTGTGTTATAGTAACAGGTTGTAAAGGAGTCTATACCAAGATTCCTATAGGAAATGGCCTATCAGAGGATAAGTGTAATCTCGAGGTTGATTGAACTATAGATCAAATTAATATTTTATGGGTAAAATTTGAGTTCCATGATGATTAATTTAAATGAGGGAAACATAGTTAAAATAGGGTCTCAAGTTTAATGAGTACTTATGTATTTATGGCCCTTTAAAATCGAAACAGGTTAAAGATAAGTTGCAATGTTAACACCACTGATGGTTTTAGATAAACCATCATGTGGGCTTTTAAGAGATATAAAGCTCTTAGTTGCGACCTTCCATTTTTCTATTTCTCTAACTTTTTAGGCAGGATGCAACTTCCTTCAATAAAGTATTGTAAAAAATATTATCACTCACCCGTGATGTCGATCATTCGCAGCGTGTCGACGATCGCCTCGATTATATCCTCCGGCACGTGTACGAGCTTGTTATTTTGTAGACTCAAGGTCTCAAGGGAATTCAAATTCTCGAATATCATAGGCGGGAGGACCTTGATTCTGAAATTATTTTTTTCTTTTTTATTGTCTTTCCGAAAGTGCGTATTTTTTAAATAATGTTTAAAACATGGATTAGTTTTTTATTTGGTCGTAGAATGTAGTTTTGTTTATCATTTCGAGTTTTTTAAGCACCAATTTCAAATACAATCGTTTTTCAAATTTTTAACGTTATTCAAAAACTATGGAATTTAATATTTTTAAAAATGTTTAAAATATAATAATAAGAACCTCTCATAAGATATTTCATTTAATCTTATTCTTTCTACTTTCAATTTCAATCTCCATAAAACTCCTTTAAAAAAATATATTGTTACAAAATCGTTTTACTATAACAAAAATTTAAATGCTGACAAACAATTTTGACAAGTGAGCCAACATTTTAGTCGATAATTATAGCAGCAATTGAGAAAAATGACTGTTACATCTAAACGTGGAATATAGAGTCCTAAAAATTTTATTACTTGATAAAAATTAATTATAAAATTACAAAATAGAAGAAAATAAGCAGATAACGTTTTGTCACTCACAAATTTTTTTCTAAATTAAGAAAAGTGATAGAATCGCCATAACCCGTGAATGCGTCTTCCGGTAGAACCGTAATGTTGTTCGATCGGAGATCGAGATGACGCAAGCGATGCAATCGTCGCAGCGCGTCGCTCGGAATCACGTGGAGATTGTTATTTCCGAGTCTGAGATACTGGAGGTTTTCTAGAACATTTGGGGGATTCATTTATTTTATTGCCAAGATTTTTACGTGAACGCCGCTTACAAGTGAAACCTCATAAAATTTAATGAACAATTGCACATTGTATCACAGAAGGTTTTTGCAAATTTTTAACAAAATGCTAAGAAAGCGATTTTTTGATAGAACTATCGTGAATAAAATTAAGAAATTTAGTGGTTTTATCCGAAACATATATTATGTACGCGGTGCCCAAGAAAATATCGATCACGAGTTCATTATTTTTTTATGCTCGAAGTATTCGAATCTCGTATTTTATTTCATATAATGATAATTGGTATGAGACCATAAAGCGAGGAGCAGCCGGCCGATTAATTGTTTGCGGTGGAATAAATACAAAAAACCTTTATTATAGCACGGGCCAGTCACTCCATTTTGTTTCGAAGTACTGTACATCACGAGCAAACCTAGCGGTCAGAGCCGTGCTCGAATTCTCACAAAACTTGGACTTTATTCTCCGGAGAAAAAGCAAATTATCTCTCGTGCAATAATTTTTCTACGAGAGCCCCCTTTGCCGGGACCTTCCCAGCAGCCCGGCTCCTCTCTCTCTCTCTCTCTCTCTCTCTCTCTTTCTCTTTTGCATATTTCATTTAATTTTTTTGCCCGCTAACTTGTTCAGAAAATATCGAGGATATAAATTTTTTTATCATCTGAAACAACGAATAGAGAAATTCGTACGTGAGTTTATTCATATTCTGAAAACGCATTTTTGTCGTTTCCCCGCGCGCTTTCCATCAGTGAACGTGTAGATTTAAAATAAAATAAAAAAAAGAAACAAAACGAGCATAGATCCTCACGAATTTTTCAAGCGTGCACAACGAAGCTTCGGCGAGAAGGCGAAATTACGTTGCTGCTATTTTTGTCAAAGAGAGACGACGGGGAGGGGCGAGGGAGAACGTAAACGTCGGGGGCAGCTGCGATAACGGTAGGCAGGAAGCGAAATTCGATTGTCCAATTTTTCAGCGGGCTTTCCATTCTTTTCTTCAGAGCTCGCGTCGAGTGGTCGCAAAATTCTCGCGGGAATCGGACATCCGTACCGTCAGCCATTTTTGCCACCGACAAAAGTCGCGAAAGCCGTCAGCATTTTTACAAAAAATAAGGCAAAAGGGCGTACGGGCGACTCGCCCGTTTCCAAAATAAAATTTTGTCCGTCATTTCTAATTTTTATCACACAAATTTTTAAAGAAAGTTCGTCAAATATTTATAACACAGAGCTCGTTGGACTCACCCTCCAATCCCAGGAAAGCATCCGGGTCGACGTGAGTTATCTGATTGCCGTCGAGCTCGAGAGAGTTCAGCAGAACGAGATGGAAGAAAGCGCGAGCGGGTACCTCGCGGAGTTGATTGTGCGCCAGCACCAGGGAGTCCAGCATTTTTAGCCCTGCCGAAAAAAAAGAAGAAAAAAACTCACTCACCCCTCGCTTCTCCCTTGTTTTTAACATTATTCCCGGCTTTTTGTGAATTCGCTGAATTCGTGAAAGTTAAGCAACGCTTTTTACTGTCCCGCGTATCGCGCGTGCAGTCTCTAACGACCAGACAGTCGAGATAATTCGAGAAGCGAGCTTTGAGTGCGAACTGTCCCCAAGGTGACATTCTGAATTCGCGAAAGTGCTCCCCAGCAAGGAGTAAATTTTCTCTGTGTGTGCATCCCGAGTTTTCCTCTCTTTTCAGCTTTTCCGCTGCTTCTTGGATCTGGCGGCGCACCCTCGGCTTTTTTGTACGCATTCGTTGTCACCTTGGGCCATTTGTCACTTTTTTTTCCGGCACTCTCTTTTTCTTCGCTTCAGAGGAGAGAATGACGGCTCGGCACACTCGGCTCGGCATCAAGATGACGCGAGTGAGAGCAGGGAAAAAAAGTGACAAGAACATATTTTTTATTTCCGTCCCGTCGCACCGACTTACCCTCGAAATCTCCTTCAGCGATTGACGAAATTCTGTTCTCCTGCATCTCGAGCTTTTTCAGAACGTCCAGCGAGGAGAGAGCCCGATTCGGGACGCTCGTCAGCAGATTTCCGCCGAGGTTAAGCCTCCTCAATTTTCGACTGTAAAATAAAATTAAAAAAAAAAACAAGAAATAATCGCCCCGAACCGGTTGATAGAGAATAAAACGTGCGCGTTTTATATACAATTGTTCCCGGATATTTTATATACTCACTCGTCCAGTCCCTTGAAAGCGTCGCTGTCGATGCTCGATATTCTGTTTCCATAGAGAATGAGAATTTCCAGAGTGTCCAGTCCGGCGAACGACTGAGCCGGCAGATCGGTGATTTTATTGTGATTCAGATTGAGAATGATGAGACTGTGAAGATTTACGAGGGAAGCGGAAGGAACGGAGACGAGGGAATTCTGCGAGAGGTCCAGCTGCGTTAGTTCTTTGCCTGTGGAAAAAATAAAAGGCTTCTGTTTGGATGTATAGAAAGAGAGAAAATGAAGAGAAAAAGAGAGAGACGGACCGATGGAGCTGAGCGAGCTTTCCTCGACGACGGCGAGACTGCTGTTGTGGATCGTCAGATGTTGAACGTCC
This sequence comes from Cremastinae sp. A BG-2022a, assembly GCA_030522545.1. Lineage (NCBI taxonomy): Eukaryota > Metazoa > Arthropoda > Insecta > Hymenoptera > Ichneumonidae > Cremastinae sp. A BG-2022a. Next base: position 77,477 of record JAPYYW010000148.1, on the reverse strand, counting down.
AGCCCGAAGAAAATGAAGCGTTGCAGCTTGGGCAAATTATTGTGTCTCAGTTTTAGATAAAAAATAACGGTGTTGGGCTGTCCCTTGAGAACCTCCATGGCTTTGCTGATGTGCGTGTGGTCGGTGAACTCGCAAATGACGTCGAGGCCGAGTTTCTTTATCGAGCAAACGCATGGTGAAATTGCGGCGGGGGAGGGACAGTTGGGCACGGTTTGGGCGAGCACCGCGTCGCTCGCGAGCACGACGAGCAACGACAGGCATCGCCAAACCGTTCTCGAGTCACGTCCTTTCTCGAGCATCTTTCAGCTTGGAGCCTCTTTCCCGCCTTCGGCCAGTTTCGATTATTTCCAACCCCTCGGTATATATTTTCTCCTCACCTCCTCTCTCTCTCTTCCACGAACTTTTTTGTTCTTTCCGCCTCGCAGGCTCGCTTTCTCTGTTTTTCTTCAATTTTCTTGCGCCTTAAGCCCCATCTCCCACCACCCCGGCTCCCGAGCTCTCGAAACTCCTTCCCCCGTTGCCCGGCGGTTCTCGCGGCGCTGCTTCGAGCCTCGATCCTCCGAGTTCCGTCTCTTCTTCAGCCTGCTACTCCAATCTCGTTCTACTTATTCCCATCGTTCGTTCTTTCGTTCGTTCTTCTTCTTCGTAGCCCCGGTACTATCTGCGAACACATTTTTATACCAATCGTCAGTGCAAATTTGCGCAAACTCAAAAAACACGATTATTGGTGTGCGTACCAGCTTCGCATCGCACCTTTATTCTCTTGCGAGCAAAATTGAATCAAGAGTCGGAGTATCACTCGAGACAAGTATACATTTACGGCCGAGTTCTCTCATTGAATGTTTACAGCAAACTTATACTTTTTTTCAGACAATACTTCAATTTATTTTTTATATTTGGGGGTAGATTTTCAGAATCTCCTATATTTACACAGGTATATGTTTCTTTTTTTTTCTTTCTCTATATCAATAATGTGTGCTCTGAGAAAAGTTAAAATGTCTTGATAATTGAACGCTCAAGAGTTTCTTTTTTAATGCATTTTCATCAAAAAATTTATTTTTTTAATTAATTAATTTTACTCTAATATCTATACAAAGATGACAACTATGCCGATTATCGTTGAACTAATTACATTTTATTTAAACCCTATCCTGAATATATTACGTTGAACTACAAAAATACGTTTAATTGTAATATAATTATAATCTAATTGCTACTTTATGGTAAAATTTACTATCGTGATTTTTCTCAGTGTATTCTTATATCTTTCAATGGACCTTTAAATTATTTTAGCATGTAAGATATAAGGATAAATTGCTAAAAATAATTGAAATTTGTTCATTATCGTTTAATCAATGAATTAACGTGACATCATTATTTTTATTGTTCACTTTTTAGTATATATATTATTCTAAATAAGAACGAGTTGATGTACTTGCTTCAACTTTTTCACCATATATATAATTATACACGGTTTAAGCAAAATTATTATTACCCCGAACTGAAATTCTTGGCCAATTTTCGATAACGGAGAAATCTCGATCGGCGCCGGTTTCAGAGTGCTTCTCGTTGTTTTTTTTTCTACTATAAGATTATCAGTGTCAAGTCCTTGACCCGGCGTGTCTCGTGTGTTCGTGCGATATTCATCAAACGCCACACCCCGTTATCGACTGACGGCGAACACAGTGTGTTTGGCCTTCTTATTATTACACTTTGCCGTACACACCGGTCGCTGGGTATCCGCCTCGCTCGCGAAAACTCGAAGAAAAAACGGTCCGTGATCGCGAAATACGCTGGAAGCGCAGATCCCGATGAATGCGCGTTAAACACTCGCGAAAAAGCGAGCCGATTCAACTCGCTTGTGCGTAGTAAATCCTTCCGCCGGATGACATCACCGCGTCGCGAGAAAATAAGCGACGATAACCGTCACTCCGAAAGAATGCTGTGGGGTCACTCGAAATTTCAGTACGGCTTAAATTCACAATGAACAAAGTATAATTATTAATTTTTTTTTAGCGACAGATTTAAAAAAAAGAGGTTCGTGCGCCGAACGTGTCAGGTAACGAGTCTCTTCGCGGAGAGGTAGAAAAAGTTCGGCGGACGAAAAAATGAGCCACCGTCGCTTCGAGTCATTTTGCTCGGGCACTCGATTTTCATCGGGCTAAAAAATTTTCCAGAACGCGAGATACGGGTGAAACCATTTTTTTTTCTTTTCGTTGTTCGTGAATGAGGGAAAAGTATACGGAACACGGAACGGACTGGCTCGCGGCGGAGCGTGGATCGACTCGCGATACGACGCGTTGTCGGTGACCTGACTGCCCCGCGCTATCAGCATTCTAGCACGCGGGATCTCTAATGGACTACTTCCGGATTGGGGAATCATGGGAGATACCGAGAGTATCAAACGTCCCCGAGCTTGCGCCGACGTCATCGCTTCAATCGCGGGGCCCCTGATTTTTCACCTTTTTCTCCCACACCTGATCTCACGAAACAACAAAATAAGTATTACATTTTTCTCCCCACACTGAGAGAAAAGTATGGTAGATATTACTATAAAAAAGTGACAACTGTACCGATTATTATTGAACTAATTACATTTTATTCAGATCCTATCCTAAATATATTACGTTAAATTATAAAAATATATTTAATTGCAATTTAATTGGTATAATTGACACTTTGTGGTAAAATTTACTATCGTGATTTCTTTCGGTGCATTAAAGTAGTACGAGCGTGACAGTCGAGTCTCTAAATTAAACGTGCTTCAACAGTTTCGAAAACACCCTATATATTTTTTAGATTCGATGTCATTTCATTAATTATTAAAAGGACAAAAGACTCTTGCATTAAAAGAAAAAATATTCTATTTTTAACTACATATTAAGATGACAGATATAAAATAAGGGTTCTGACCATTGTACTAGGGTCCCATAAATTATTATATTAGATTTTGACATACATTAATATAGATCTAATTGTAAAATATAGTTCCGAACTATGATTAGAATCATTTTTTTCTTGCTATAATTATTCGAAAGCTAGTTTATTATCTTTTTTTGACAAAAGAGAATCCCAGAGACGCTACAAAAAATTTTTAATTTCTCGTATACGGGGATATAGAAAATTCATATATTCTTTTGCAATATGTGAAACGTCGACCAGAGAATGACTTTGAAAATTGGGAAAGATATTTTTACTAGTTATTGGGTGCATACAAAATTTCGTATGGACTTCAATAATAAAACAGAATATAAAATCGATATTTTTTAAAAATGAAAAAAATTATTTCGATTTGATTTTCTTACGTGAATGAGCTCTGGTTTTTGTGTCTCTCGAGAAAAAGGGATCAAGGTATCGTGGTTTTAAGCAGCATTTGTAATATATATAAATAAGTACACGCCCGTATAAACAGGAAGGTTACAGCAGCACTTTATCTTCTATTGAGTTAGAGTCTAATCGTGGGTCGTTGAATCGCTGACTGAGACCAGAATGCGCGCATAAACGAGCAAAGTACCGTACATTCTGAGCCTATTTAGTTAATCGGACTTTGCATCATTCGCGATCTCTGCGCGAGATTTTCGCTCTATATTTTTTTCGGAACATCACTTATCGGTTTCACATTTCTACAAAATATACCGCACACATTTTGTATCTTTTTATTTTTCGTATTTCTCGACGATTCGAGTGCAATAATATATATATATATATATATATATATATATATATATATATATATATATATATATGTCAAGGATAAAACGCTGAGCGTATATAAAGGAATCCTTGAAAAATAATATAAAGGGAATGCGAATTCATATATGTGAATGACGACGTAAAAAGTATTCAGATTTCACGAGGAATGGAGAAACCATGCATTTTACTGATTGCCAATTCGGGAGCTATCGTGACGCGAGGAATTCATACACGCTTTTACAGATCGTTGTACACAGGTATAGGGAAAAGCACACATGGGTAGGATCTGTTCCCCTGGGTTCACAGCGCGTCGAGTTCCGCTCAGGCAACACGACCGTAAATTTTCGTTACTCCACGCGAATCCATCCCTCAATGCGCATTCTCTTTTGCATCGAAAAATACGAACGCTTTTTTCTCCGAGATAATCCTGATGTACGGCAAATGATATGTATGTGGGTGTGCATCAAACTGCGATATTTTTCATTTCCGTTTTATGGATTTTAGAAAAATTGGAAATCATTCTTTTCATACGCCGGAGGCTCTTCAGACCGTGGATAAATTCTCGTTTCTGGAGATCTTCTCTCTGTGTATTCGCGTTGTATTTTCCACAACGATAATATTTCGACATTATTAGAATTTATTTTACTTTTTCGGAGGGGAGAGAAGTAACTGTTCGAAGAAATAATGTAATAAAAGAATTTTCAACAAAAGTTTCTCATCCCTGGTCCCGGATCGCGAAGCACGTTTGAATTATTTCCGAGTCTTCCGATATGTACGATAATTTAGCTTGGCGCTCCCGGAACGTGCATAGAAATCTCTCCAGGTAGGAGTTTCCGTGGTTTTCCGAGCCCGCGATCACAAGGATATCGCTGTTCGGCTCGTCAGAATCCTGCGCGATTACTCCTCATAAATCCACAAACTATTCATAACCTTTGAGCGCCATTCACAAAACTTTGAGCACGAATCAGACATCGAACAGATGTCGAAAATTCGCGTGTAAATTCCTTCATTGGCCTTCCGAATAAATTTAATTTTTGTCGTAGATTATTTATTGGTTGAGAGTTTTATATTTGAATGGAAACGACGAAGAAAAAATGTATCCTGTCGGCTAGCTGCCAGACGTTTTTCGAAATATTCAATTCTGGTGTCGCCTTGGGGGTTTGTCGATATGTAGCTCTTGAGATGGAAAATGAAAAAAAATTGATAATTCCTGGGTCTCTGTCTTGGCCGGAATAGCAATTTTTATACGACGTCTATAAATCAGCGTCGCGCAAGAAGGCGAAATGTTGGGTTACCAAGTTGGTCCGACGGAACTTGCCAAGAGGGAAAAATGGTGGAAAACACACGCAAAGAAAGTGACAATAAATTTCTGAAGGGTTGGGAGCGGCCGATGTATGTTATGTCACCTAGCCGGGAGGGATCTTCGAATGTCTGAAAATCGAGAAGAGAACCGCAAACGGTGACAGAGATTGACGAGTTTTATTTCGACGTGCCCTTAGAAAAAAGTCATAATATCGATAATGGAGATTCCTTTTTGCTATAGTACATATATTTGCATGGACTTTCAATAAACTATTCAATTTCCGCAATGTTGAAAAAAATTTAGAACTATAGGATAAACATCCCAATAATTGGACAGCCAAGGGTTCTCACTTTATCCTTATTTTAAAAATACTTAAACGAAAAAATATGCTTCAAATTCACATCTAAATTATTGTGTCATATTTTAGCGATCTAAAACACTTCCTATGTTTTATTTTTAAACAATGTTTTTAGTAAATAGACACTTGAATGTGTATAAATATGTAGGATGTCCCAATATAGTTGGACAGCAAAATCAACCCTATCTCTATGTAGAATTGAATGAGCTTGTTCCAATAGCTAGTTTAACAATATGAAAAAAGACCATTTTGTATGAGAAAAATAATTTATATGATTTAATTGAGATCAATACGTTTATACTTCTTTGTAAATAAAGAAAAAGTATCGAAACTACTGAAAAGCAGCGTAATAGAAATTATTGAAAGAATTATAATACTGTGAAATAAAAAAAAATTAATTAACAAATAAGAATATAGTGTACAATATTAAGGTCAATTTTTTAAATTTTATTTTAAATACATCTTAAAGCATTTAAAAATTAATATTCATGTAAATAATTAAACACATAATTAAAAAAATAAAATTCAAAATAAAAATTTTTTTTACACTTATCTGTCAATTTGGCATGCGATAAATCGTGTTCTTATTTGGCAGAAGCTTTTAAGCAAAATTATTAACAACCTGCTAAAATGTTGAGAATATTTCGATATTTAAAAAAAGGAACCATAATCTTGATGAAAAAGTAGAATGAAAAAGTTGAGCATTATAATGAAACCGGATGAAAATAATTTTTATATCTCTTTTTTTCATGTTTCCAGTCCCTTCGTTTATGAGCAGACTCGGGCGAGATAATGCTGGCGTGGCTCTTTTGCAAGTTTTCTGCTCGTCCTTACACCCGAAAGGCTCTCTCGGCTTCCCTTTCCGGTCACTGCGGGAAGCACCTCCATACGCGTTCTACCCACGAAACCCCGAAACGACAATGCGCCGGAATTATTCAGCGAGAATCTTATTTTTATAGTCGCGCTTCCCAGATAATTGTTATTGTGTTTCCAACGTTGCTCGGGCGTACTGCTTATTATTCCATTCGCAAAATCGTTACCGCGTTACGTGCTTATCTTTCTCGAAAACAACAAAAATAAAACGAAAAATTGTGCCATCAAGGTTTGTTGACTAGCAAAAAAAGAATAACGAGAGTGAAATCTCGAATTCCCCTGAAACTTGATGGCAAATCTTTTATTTTTTACCGTTATTTTCCACCGGATGTGTCGCCTGAAAAAAATTCGCCATTGATCCTCATTATTTAATTGCGCAGGGCCAGGAACGAAACGACCCGGAGTCCATTAACGAGCGCTCTTAGCGACTTTATCTACCCTTCAAAGTCGTTACGGTAACAGTGAGGGTGAAAGTAGTACGGGTTGTCTTCGGTCGGACCCATTTGAAGCCATCACCGATGAATCTGGAGGGTCGCCAGGATTCCGAGCAAATGTGACGCCGAGATAGTTCGTGAAAATGATCCAGTGTCAACGAACTCATTACTTCACTAAAACCGACCATTCTTTTTTTTGTAACATCATATTATTTCACATTAAAGATATACTGACGCCTCGTGCGAATGAAATTTCATTGCAATCGACGCTGTCGAACCCGGCTGTCTTTTCTAATCAGTCGGATAACGAGTTTTCTCTAAAGATTCGCTTCCATTAAAATGAATCTGATCTTTCTTTAAAAACGATTCCTCCCTCGTTACGCCATTCTTTTCCCCATCGCTCAACCCTTCGACGAAACTTTTCTCCCGACCGAGGAAAAGCTCTCAGCGCCAACGTCTGACGTAATCAGCGATAGACAAAGTTAAAAAGAGTTCTCGTTACTCTCTGAGATCACGGACAGTTACATGCTGGCTAGAGATAGGCTTCGAGAGACTTCGAAATCTCTCGTCAGCGTTTGAAAAATCCTTGAACTTTCGAGTAACTCTACTACCAATGATAGATGGACATCTGGCTTGTGATAGACAAATATCTATTTAACATTTTTTTAATGACTTTTTTCAATTTACCATATTTTTACATTTATTTTACGTGTATTTATTTTAAGTATATTTTTAAATGAAACATTTTATTCATTTTAAACGCACACGTTATTTTTAATAAAAATTTTTTTTAATATAACAACATTCAGTGTCTAAGTATTGGTCGAATTGCGTGAAAAAGAAAATTAAAAGACTTTTTTCAGTTAACGAAAAACTTTCAATGATGGGGATGTCAAAATAAACAATAAGTATATATTGGTTGAGCATCTTCATCTTCCCAATAAGGAACGCGATCTCGTCATCTCATCTCAGAGACCGAGGTCCCGCGCGCAAATTACAGACGTAGCCGGCTCGCTTCTCGTTCCGTTGCGACGGAGCCAGAATTAATTGTGACGCAACCACGATCGCCGTTGGTACGCTCGCCACGATAATTGCTTTCGTAATTACAAAGTCCGTGAGCGCTGCCTTCGATCGTTGCTTCGAATATTTAGCGACGCTTCGAAAAATAAACGATTGAACGTGATTTTGAGTTATTTGACCAAAGAGCAAATTCAAACTCCACTGAATATACGTTTTTTTTTCTTTTTCTTTAATTTCGTCATTCTTTTCAATTTCTCAGTTAATACTTGTTTGTAAATACGTCATCACGTTTTTTAAATAATTCTGAGCTAATTTAATAAAATATGATATTTTGTAAATATATTTCAGGTTTTTTTAAATAATTCTGAGCTAATGGAATGAATGTCAGGTGAACAATTTTCAATTTAAAAAATCATATACGTCTCAACGAGAGAAACGATTTAACTGCATTCGAACGAGAGAAATACAATTTAATTGAGTGCGTCCGAACGAGAGAAATAATTTTATCGTGTATGTCCAAAAGAGGAAAATATTTTTTTTTTTCGTACGAGTGTGCTTTTTGGTACGAAAAACCCTCCCTTTGTTTTCCTGTTGTACCGTATATAGAACTACTCTCATTTACGGCTATTTTCGGTGTATCTTTTTAATGGTTGTGGTGAGACCGAACGGGCTCGAGGCAACGCGGAGTTGCATCAACACGCACGCGTCATTGTTACGTCGGTACGCGTGAAAAAAAATAACAAAAAAAGCAATTTGGGCAAAAAGAAAAGTGTGTATTGTCTTGAGAATAGTCCCGTGCTTTTATTGACGTTCTTCCGTCATCGTTTTCATATTTTTCTGTTTGGCAAGGGTGAACGTAAATAGATCAGAAAAGCCGACGCGGGAATTACAGCGTTTTTACGAGCGAGCGAAGGAATTACGCTTGATTGATGAAAAATTCCGTGATTCACGTCTCGGGGAAGATTCCTCCTCGGCTTTCGGGCAAATGTGCGAAAGGGGAATCGAGCGGTTTATTAAACCAGTACAAATGAATTCCCTTGCGTTTGAGCCAACCGTACATTGTAATTTCGTAAAGCGTACATTATGTACGCGTTCGCATTCGGGCGGCTCAAAGACTCTCATTTTCTCGGGCTCCTTAGAGTCGATTTTCGCTTGTTACTACGCGAGCTGCGAATTTATCGCCCTTCTCGACTATTCTACCCCTTGAAAGCCAGCAGGAACACCTCGTATATCGCCAGGAGCTCAATTTACGCGCACCCGAAGCGCGATCTAGGAGCTTCATCTTTTTCTCATTTTTCCCGTTTCACACCATCCAAGTTACTCGGCTCACCTTTCGAGCAAATATTTTGCCCAACAGCCGATTAAATATGTTGTGTCCAAAATTGAAAATAATATTAAATTTATGAAAATTTTACACATTATTAACTCTCTGCCGATTATTTTTTTTCTGGCATTGTATTGGTTATAAGAATCATTCTTGTTCTGCAGCATATATCTCGTGTGCATACAGATATTTTCTCAGAATTTTCAAACTGTCACTACAAGATGTTAATACAAAAAATTTTCATAATGTATACTTTTCGTGTATGTAATAAAGATGAGATTTATTTTCAGATTGTTCAAACATCCGTTTCATCTATTAATTTATTCTTTCATACATGATTGATTAAGCAGGAAGCTGGTGTCCCAAGCCGACATTTCCCGAGTCACAAACATAGGACATTTAAAAATATACAAATTAAGTTGATGAATAAATTTGGTGAGCCAGTTCTTTATTATTGGAGTAAGAAAGTACTATTATTAAAAAAAATGTCTACATAGTTTTTGTGTAATTGAACACTAAAGGTTATGTATATTATAAACTTTGTGAAAAGTGATCTCGTCACCGAAAAATAAAATTTATTCACACATTAAATATTGTTTCTTATAAAAAATAATGCAGAAAATACTTAGACGCAAGACTCAATCTTCTCAATATTATTTGAAAAATACGAAGAAATAAATAAAAATAATAAAGAATTTTTCCAGCCAGGTTATTCCATGAGAAAGTCGACGAGTGATATGCTTTTTACGTCTGAGAGGGAAAATTCAACAATGGGTTATTGGATGGAGGCCTACACACGCGTAAACACGAGGGTCGACCATCCTGCCCTCACCTGATAAAATATTTAGTTCCTCAGGAGTGCCGAAAGTGTACACCATCTCGGAGAAACCTCCGAGATCACTCGAGCAAGAACACTCGAGCCTCGGAGCAGTTGCTCCGCGTCTGCTCCGAGTAACCCTTTCGCCCTCGGTTCATCGCGGAGAAAATACATTTTTCCGCGGGAATTAACTTTTCATCGCACTCTGATTTTTTAAATCGTTCCTATATTTATTTCGAGTCCGGCTCGACAATTTTTCGTTAACTTTGAGAATTATTTTCGTTTTTTGCGTTTGAAAAATCACTTTTCTTTCTTCCCTGGTCGAAATATTTTTTGAAGAGAACACGTTTTTTTTTCTTTATATACTCGTTGTGGTCGCTCCTATTTGTTTCCTTCCGGTTTTACGATTGCCGTAACCCAGCCGGTATTCGCCGAGCACCGTGAGAAAGGTGTACGAGGCTCTTAGAGGAACTCCGTAGCGCCGTTTCGTGGTATAAAAGAAAATGTGCTCGCGAACACGGAGCGAGAAGTCCGCACGTGCGGGGACGTAAACGAAAATTAGCTGACCCTGAGGCTGCTCTCTCGTGGAAAATGGGGAAGAAAACGAAGACGGAGAATCCCCTAAAACTCGGGAACACGCGATACGGGTTGTTAAAGCGCAGTTGATTAGAAATTTCGAGTCGACGCGACGCTCTAAAATCGAAACCGGTCCCTCTCGGGAAATTACGACTGATTATTATCCACGCATTTTTCATCAAACTATTTTTATTCCCAGACTTTTATTATTTTAATGATTTTCATTTTATTTTCTCTCGAATGATTAATATGACCGAGTAATGGAGCGATAAATGTGTACTTTTTGGAGTAAAAGTTCCTTTGAAATGTTAACCATCGTCGATGAGAATAAAAAGATGAGAAGACACGCGTTGCAATTCCTCGCTGCGAAATGGAAATTTTTCGATCAATCTTTCTCCGAATAAAGAGCAAAGTTATCGAAGTTTGTCGTCGATATCGGAAGAGATCCTTTGACTGGAATACACGAACCAAGTCCCCGTGTGTATGGAACTTTGTCCATGCAAATTGCGGGATTTGCATAAAAATATGTCGCACGGGACACGTATTTAAAATCTTTCGAGAGAGCGCATACAAGTATATCGCATTATTGATAGAATGTTTATTGTTAGAAAATTCTCCCGGATAGAGTTCTCCGTTTCGTGTCAGAGGAAAATTCAATTTTTCACGATACCTTCACTCTCGACTAAGCATGTGATTAATGAAAGTTGAATAAATGTCTCTATCTCCCGAAATTCGAGAATGATTTGTCAAAAGCAGAGACTATAGTTCAAAGTTGCGTCTCGTGTATTTAACGAAGGCATGTATACGATCCCCAGTCTTAATTATGCTAGAACGTGTATTGTTTCGTGTTATCGGTATAATCTGTAATCTTTTGCCTCTTGGAACTCTCGCAGTGTATAAGACCGTAAATTCAGCCAAAATTTTCGAGAGTGCGTGCAGCTACCGAGAAAAGGACGGAACCACGCGAACGAGTATTTTCCTCTGATAATCTAAGTTATGTAGATCGTCACGTAAGGCTTTTTTAAGCTCCCGGTGTATCGATCCTCGCTCGTTTTATCCATAACGACTTTTTGCGTCATTAAAAACTCGAGCCATCTGGCTTGGCCGCTATCGATTACACTTTTCGGCGACATCAAGATACCCTTTCGCTTTATTAATATCCAGCCAGACTGTTGGACGCAGTCTCTCTCTCTCTCGCATTACCGAAGTTCCAGTCGCTTGTTTCTTCAGCCACCGTTCCTTATTCTCAATTTTTTTTCTGTCATTTTATTTAATTTTATAATTTTTTTGCTGCTGACTAGAAATTATTCTTAATCAAAAAGCTATGGAAATTTTTTATCACGGTTTTTTTTTCATTCTTTCGTGTAGTAAATTTTGAGACAGGTTTTTCTCTTGTGAATAATTTTTAATCATAGTTTTCTTGAATGTCAAACATTAACGTAAAAATTCCAAAACTTCGAGTAGCTACAGCTTTTCTTTCTCTCCACTAAATTGAATTTATTATACAAGTGATTCTTAAAAACTTTGGAAAGACTAATGAAACGGTGCAAGAATTAAGTCAACATCTCAATTATTAAAAAAAATTATAGCACTTTGTAAATTCATGTACGATTATTGGGTGAGTACTTTTTGGGAGAAATTTTATCAAAAATTTATTCGCTAAAAATGTCAATTATAGAGTAAAAAATAAATAAATTAAAGGAATAAGAGAGGTGTTTATTTTTTCCAGAATATTTTCATATCCTCGGAACGCAATGGCTCCAAAATTTTTATCATTCATGGATTTCGTTTGTGCTCGCACAGCGACGCTATACGTGTTTCAATTTCGGATCGAGCTTAAATTTATTACCCTTGCATTTTTTATTGAATAATCAACGAGGCTGCCGGGACGAGCTAAATTGGATTCAGCGAGATTTAGAGTTTTTTCGTTAAATTGTACGTCACCTGTATTTCCCATGTGAAAGGTCAAACATAATTTTTTAAAGTGTTTTGTATGATTTTTATATATATTTTTACAAGATTACAGTTATAAATAATTGAACATTCTACTTATAGATGCGAAAGGCAGATGACTCGATCCATTATCTATCAAGCAATATAAAGTAAGATTCGATAATACTCGCTTTATCAAATCCCTTTACAATTTTATGATGATCTCAGGTACACCTATACATACACGCGGTTATGATACTCGATCAATTTTTGAGCTCAACGTGAGAGGGAATGCAATTTTATTGCGAAACGCGCATCATAAACTCTCGCTATCGATATATCGAATAACATCCTACAAAGTGGTAAAGCTAATGCATTCGAAGAGTTATCATTTTAAGCATGCGATCCCAATAAATATTGCACCATAGAGACCTCGGGACGCATCTCAGCCACATTTTACCCGGAGTAAAAGCTCCCACGGTAAAATAATCGCAAAAAATCCATTATTGCGAATATCGAGTCGAGGAAATAAAGAGTCGCGGGACACGGGAAAATTTTTGGCATCGAAGAAAAATGCCTGAGGGGTTGCAGTGTTTATCAAGCGACGTTCGCAGTTTTCTCTTTTTTTTTATCCGTTCCTCCACCCCCTTATTTCGTTCCTCGCGATTTCTCTCGTCTGCGTTATTTCGTCCTCATGACGCGAAACGAGTGTCCGGGATAAGCGAGAAAGTTTATTGCACCTCTCGAGATGAAGTAATAGCGTTTGAACGGCGAGAACGAAGAAATGGAGCGTAAGAAAACTTTCCGGATGAGCTCAATTTCTGGAGAGTCCTCATCGCACTGAACGGATTAATTCGGGAAATCGGGATTGGCGCGAGTCGAAATTTCGTCGAATAATAATCTACGTGCTTCTTTTTCACTGACGCTTTGCTCCAGATTCCATTCGCGAGATCCCGGATCAGCCGAATGCAGAGGCTCGGAGACAAAATAAGTTGTTTCCATCAGCCGCTAATGCAAACGTCAAACAATGCGATTGGAAGAGCTTTTTTCACGGATTTATCAAAAGCCTTGATTTTCGTACGAAGGTAAAACAGTCTGGGATTGCAAGGAAAAAACTGTTTATTCTAAAAGGATTTCATTAGTCGTGCTACAAAAATAAAAAGGCTTCTAATTGAATCATCGGAATAGAGAGCATTATAAGGAGAGCACAACTTTTGGCTAATCTCTACTCATTAAAAAAAATTCTACGTTCACTGCTTTGCAAATAATTACCTTGATGTTTGAATCATTCATTTCGTCTTGCAAAAATTATCAGGAATCACCTATTATGAAGACGATATCGTCGAGGACACGAAAAGATATTGCCACTTGAGATTCTGAAATTTTCCTATTTTCGATTCTTGAAAAATCATGTTGGAGGTCCTCGAACACACTAAATTTTCTGAGCTCACGTGAAAAAAACTTGTTACACAATTTTTTATTATTTATATCCAATACGAGCAACAATGCGACCGCTTTTTTGACATATTTGAATTGATATTTTACTATTCTTCTAGGTGCATGCTCCATTCAACTTCACATAATGCACTCTATTACGATTAATTAATTAGAGGTTTTATCTCTTTTTAATATAGGATACACCCACACTGACATTTTTTTAAAAGTATTTTGAAACAATATTATAAATTAGAATCACTAAACTATTCACTTTTCGTATGATTGAAAATATCTGGAACTGACACTCGATTGAACTTGCCGAATTTCTATAAAATGTTTTTCAGTAACGAACTACTTGGCCGAGACCCGACACGTCTTACTCCGGCACTTTCCACCGGTCTACTGATTCTAAATTGAATCGAAAAACAAAGCAATTAAGACTGTATTTTCGGTTTTTCACTCGACCTAGACCGATCACCATGGAAACAATTAATGACCGAGGGATTAACGAAAATTTGAAAATTTTTTTTCCTCGTTACGCTCGACAAATTTTCTCTCTTTTTTTTCACGTTTACGACCCTCGAACTATTCAGGTATATTTGTCCAGGTACATTTGATATAAATAATAGAAAATTTTGTTGCAAGTTTTTTTCACATGAGCTGAGAAAATTTAGCGTGTTCGAGGACCTCCGGCCTGATTTTTCGAGATTCCAAAACAGGAAAATCTCAAAATTTTAAGTGGCAATATCTTTTCGTATCCTCAGCGATGTCGAATTCATAATAGGTAATTCTTAAAAGTTTTTGCAAGATGAAATGAATAATTCAAACATCACGGTCATTATTTCCGAAGCAGCGCACGTTAATTTTTTTTTATTAGTAGAGTTTATTCAGATTAATCCATTAATCCATTAATCCCGCTGTATTCAGATTAATCCATCAGAGGCCTCATGACTTTATTGGTATAGGATACCTGGACAGGTATACCAGAATAATTCGAGGATCATAAAATTTGAAAAAAAAAGAGAGAAAATTCTTCGAGCGTAACGAGGAAAAAATTTCACATTTTCGTTAATCCCTCGGTCATTAATTGTTTCCATGGTGATCGGTCGAGGTCGAGGGAAAAACCGAAAACAGTCTTAATTGTTTTGTTTTTCACCTCAATTTGCAATCAGTAGACCGGTGGAAAGTGCCGGAGTAAGACGTGTCGGGTCTCGGCCACGTAGTTCGTTACTGAAAAACATTTCGTAGAAATAATTCGACTGGTTCAATTGAGTGTCAGCATTATTTTCAATCATGCGAAAAGTGAATAGTGTTTCAAGTGTTTCAAATTTATAATATCGTTCGAAATACGTCCAAAAAGTGTCAGTGTGGATGAAAGTGCTGTCTAATTAATGCAAGTAATCTCGATCTTGCTATTTTATTCTACATAGTATTGTTTCTGTTACATTAAACGTATGCAGTCTTTTAAATTCGCTCGAACAGTTTTTTAATATCGGTTTTGTTTCGAATCATTAGGTTTTTCATCATAAATTACGAGTACTATATATTTTCATTTAAATATTCGATGGTCCAATTTTAACTTGATTTTAAAAAAATACAAAAAATATTGAGTTTTGTATGGTGTGGTGAATAAAGTGGTGAATAAAGTGCAAGGACAACGGAACATATTGAGCAGATAATTAGGGAGATTCGCATCGACTCTGAAAGAACCACCCTTAATAAAGCTGATTTCGTCCAGAGAAAGGTAAGACATTGAAAATTAAAATTTTCATGGGTCCACAAGACCCAGTGTGACCCACCAAATTTTTTGAAATTTTTTTATTTCGATTTTAAGAGCCTATTCGATCGGAAATTTTCCGTAGATAACAAAAATGGTAATTATTCGATGCGAAATTCAAGAATTCATATTGAATGAGCCAAAAAACTGATTTTCGGATCAGTTTTTTTCAATTTTTCGGCATGAATTTTTGATTTTGCCCCCCGTATACCCCTTTCCATTTTTTCAAAAATCTTCAAGGCGTCATAACTTTTTGAAAAATTGATGAATTGATATAATTCCTACGCCATTCGCTTAGTTTTGCAAAAATCTTTAAAAATCACTCTTAATAAAGTCGATTCCGTCAAGAGAAAGAATAGAAATCGCAAATTGAAATTGTCGTGGGTCTACGAGAACCCGCGTCTACAAGACGGACCCCAGCCAAAATTCACAAAATTAAAGACGACATTTTTTTTCGATTTCATTGAGCCTATTCGATCGAAAATTTCCTGCAGATGACGAAAATGCTACTTATTCGAGGCGAAATCCAAGAATTCATATTGAAAAATTGAAAAAACTAACTTTTCGTTCAGTTTCATTTATTTTTCGATATGAATTCTTGGATTCCGTCCCGAATAAGTACCATTTTCGTCATCTACAGCAAATTTCCGATCAAATAAGGCCTTAAAATCGAAAAAAAAAATTCATAAAATTTTGCGAATTTTCATTTACGAATTTTCCCTTTCCATTTTTTCAAGAATCTTCAAAGCGTCATAACTTTTTAAGAAATGCATGTATTAACGTAATTTCAACGCCATTCGCTTCGTTTTGCAAAAATCTTTAAAAATCAAAGTTGATTTTTGCTACACTTTAAAAACTGAACTTTTAAATTAATTTTCATATTAATGGTTACAGCATATATTTTATTTAAAAATATTTATCTAATAATAGTCATGATGGTACAAACCTCTTATATATAATCTTTCAATTTCAAGCATACTTCAAGTAAAAACCTTTATGAAACCTACCTCTTAAAATTTCCATGCCTCGAATTATTTGAGCTTCTGCATGAATAATGAAAAGGAATAAAAATTCTTTTTTTCCTCAATATCGAGCATGTATCTATGCTTGTTTGTTTTCTATCCACTGAGATTCATAACAGGGATTACGCAAACTGTAGTTAGTCCTCTCGGTCAGTGCAAGCGAGGTTGAGAATCGCCCCTGGTTTGCGCGCGATAACTATGCGTTTCCCGGGCTATAGTTTTCACCTGTGTGTGCTCAGCGTGGGCTCAGCCGAAAATCGGGTTTCGAGAATAGCGAAACTAGCGGTGATTCGATGCGATGACCTTAATAAGATTACACCGATGTACGTTGGCTCGCAGCGTGGAGGAACGTAAAGCCGATGTCGGGGGGAGGGGAAAAGGGAGAAACGTTGATGATAATTAACTGCTCGACGAGGTTGACGTACACAGCATGCCCCTAAAATGTACGATGTCCGGATATATCGCATGCAACACGATTTGACGAGACAAGCAACTTCCATCGAAGCACGATCGGTTGCGAATTCGAGAGCCAGCGAGAGACTACGATGTCGCCTTTTCTATCAATTTTGCCATTACTCGCAATAAACTCCAGAATGAATTAGTCGCCAGAGTCAGCTAAAATTCATTCGCGTTGACAATAAGCGAAGCGTCTCAAAACAGAAATAACAGGAACGAGATTCAAAGAGCGTATGGAAATCCTCTCGAGATTCTCGAAACACGCCAAGAGTTCCGTCATTCCTAGTAATTAAATGAATTCTCCGAGTTCCTGTGCACGCGATTACCGTTCCGTCGTCGCGTTCTGATTGTTTCGCAGCTAGGGGAAAATTAGCGTTGAAAATTCGTCAGGACAATGGAGCAAATATATTTCGTGAAGGAGTCGCTCGAATACACGTGTTGGGTTTTTTTTCTGTCTTCATCGGTTCGACTCTCGCTTTGATGCACAATTCATTCGCGGCGCAGCCGAGGGCGCGATTTCACAGAGATGCTTTCTGAGTTTCGAGGCGCCATCTCGCGGAAGAGCGATGAAGATCGAGAGGGTATACCGGAGTGTGAAGAAGCACCGACGTGCCGATGGGAATACGCGTAAACCCGGAAAAAAGCAAGATAGAAGTGGCTCAACTCGTCAGCCTTATCCACTCTCGGAAGCGTCCAGACGTGTCCTGTGCTTTTTCTTTATTTCCCTCCCCCGCAGCTTTTTATTCTTCATTCTTCTCGAAGCTTTTGTGTCTCCAGCGGAATATAGAGTAGTCTTCGGAGACCGTACGGAGCGGCCTTTTTTCTCGGCGATCGATCAAATAAAAAGCATTCCGATGAAACTTGATATAATAGCCGTGAACTCTTGTGCATCTCGAGAGACAGATGAAACTTCTCTCCGTTTATAATACTTCGAAATATACTTTTGAGTGAGAGCACGGATAAATTGAATTTACGGATGATTTTCGATTTCTCTTCGAGCTGCAATTAGCGAGAGCCATGATTGTGAATCAGTGACACTGGCTGGCTCGGCCCACGAGATAATTGTTTGAAGAGATTGGACGGGGAATTTCACCTCGAGGCGTTGAGATCTAGTTTTATTTCGCCCTCCCAGGATTCGCTCGACCGTTGTGAATCTTTCAATTAGCTCTGGGAGCGTCCTGAAAATGAAGCCGTACTTCTTCCCTGCCGGATTACACCGGCGATTAATTCAACGCCGCAAATAAATTAGTAGCAATAAACAGGCACGTGAGTGGAAAATAATAGCCAATTTCACGTGTTTTTTACTTCTCTTATATCTTTTTCTCTTTATTTGTCTCCTTCGAGGAAAAACTTTTACCCAAGTGCGTAGTAAAAAGTCAGCTTTCGGTATTCTTTAATGCTCATGTGAAACATTTTTAGGACATTGAGATAAATCACGGTAGTAGATTTTCCCAAATGGTGACGACTGTGCTAATTAATTTATAACTATACATATTAGTTTAACGAAATATATAAAAATAAGATCTACTGTGCTTTTGTTTAAGTAAATTTAGTACTTTTTAAAATAATTACATTAAATTTTTTAATTTACCAGCCACAACGCGGCTTCTTTTTCCTTTTTAACGTGTTAGAATAGCTGTATATAACGAATTATGCTTAGAGCAAATTTTCTAATAGTAATAGATATTTACTCGACAGAAAAAGCAAATAAACATGAAATACAAAATGTGAGAGATTGAAAGAATATATGAAACAAGCAGTTGGAGGTTGAAACTGACAGGACTGTCAAAGTCACTTTACTGATTCCACTAATTTCACTACATTTTTATATATGCTGGTTTATTATTGTCAATAGGATTTCTTAATTTGTAAATCGTTCCTCCATATTTAACACTAATTTTTCAAACAGGAAAATAATACAAACCTTTTAAATATAAACTTTTTTTTTGATACGACACACAGATTTATCGAACTACCTTAAGAATATAGTCTGAAAATATAATGCAGTTATCGTGGTAAATTCGTCGCATCGATCGTGAAATTTCGTAAGTTCCATTCGTAGGAAATGTTTGAAAGTTGGTCTTTTTTTGGGGCCACTCCTCACCGCAATTTATCTCGGTAATAAGATCGTCGAAATTTTTCAGGGCGGCCGTGATGGCCAATCCGGGGGCGAAGTTTCGCTATCGTTTATCCGACTCGCAGTGCTCGTTTTTCTCACGAACTCGGTAAAAGTTATTGCGACCCCGCGCTTCATTCTCCGTGGCTTCTCGGTCATCGCGGAAGAATATCGTTCAATGAGAAAAATGGAAGAAACGGCGAACTCCCGTCGGAGAATCTCGGGCGAGCCGGCAACAACCGGAGCACGTGATCTGCATGGATCGTCGTCGTGTATCGGAAAACGTACGTGACCGCGTTCATCCTGCTGCCTGCGCGGCAAAGTCTTCGATTCGTCGCTTCTCTCCCTCAGCGAGCTCTTCAACGACAAAGTTTCCCATGACGTGACGGGAAAACGAGATGCAACTCCCCGCGAACACCGAATCCTCTCGAGTGCTTACCTCCTGCGGGCATCATCTTCCGACCCTTCGCTAATACGAGACGATTGATTCCGTCCACTGATTAGCGTTGAATATTATCGACATGAATTCGGGCTAACAAAAACTCCCCCAGAAACAAAAGATTTGTGGAAAAATAATTATATAAGGTCGAAAATTAGCAAAAGATTGCATCCGGTCAAGATTAATTGCTTTTTCGAAAAAAAAAACAGCTGGAGGATAAGGTAAACGTTCCGATATTTCGATATGCTTCTATAAATCTGAAGAAATGAAAAACTTTATTAATATTAAATAATTCTATTTCGATCATAACTGCATTATAAATATTATTTTTTTATTTTTTTAATATTTGAAAAATTATAATATTTAAAGACAGAAATCTTCAAATTCATATCAAATAGGTATTCAATGTCTTGGTGACCAAACATCGATCTTATGAATTTTTTTTTTTCATAAAATATTTTGGGATGGGGGCTGCCAAAGCTCTACATTTTCTGTCATAAATAGTGTCTATGACGGATACTAACTAATTTATTGGAGAACGACTATATGGCAATCCGATAATTGTTTAAATTGACAGATGTCAAATGTCTATTAAATTTTTTATTTTTTGTTTAAATGAACATTTTCTCAATGGAGACAATTTTTTTATTTCGTCATTAATAAGATTCTTTGATAAATAATAATTATAGAGAGTGTATATATCGATTAACTTTTGGGCTACACGTTCAATAATTGGGAAGTTTACCTCTTATAACGACAAAAAGATAAAACACGCGAAAATCTAATATATAGAGAATAAAACGATGCAATCTGTAAATGTCGCTGCTTTTGGTGCTAGCGTCTCTCTGTCGGTTTCAATAGCTATTATTCACCTGCGGTTACAGAACCAAGGGTCCTGTAATTAGACGAGACTTGAAAATATCTCTTTTGTCGAGCCAAAGGTCTTGCCTCTATTTTCTGACCACCCTTATCGTTCGTCTTGATTTCAGACTGACGCACGTTACGCACATTTTTTTTTGTTTTTTAACGTCGTTACTCGAAACGCGTATTTTTTCAAGAGCGTTCGTTTAAAAAAGGTGACCGCGATGGCGAAAATCGCGAAAAAACGTTTCGAGCCGGTATATAAATGGTCGGATACGAAATTGAAAAACCTCATTTTCTCGGTGAAAATTCGATTCGAGATCGTCGTATCGTTCTTATTCTCATGAAGTCCCAGAGGCCCGCGGCTGGATCGGGAGAACGCCGACTTCGGCGAGAAAAAGATTTTCGCAGATGGAACTCGGGTCCGAGATCGTTGCGAGCCATTTGAATTTCCCCAGAGTTGGTATTATTGAATTTTCGAAAATAGAAATTAGATGGAGAAAGTTCGCCGGAATGAGAACCATCGCTTTTTTTTCTATCTCGGCCTCGTCTGCTGCTCTGTTTCCACGGAAACTTTCGTCCTGGAAATAAATGAAGTCTCGGGAATAAAAGAGCGATCCTCGCGGGCAAATTGATGACAATCCGAGTCGCAGATTGATTCTCATTCGTCGGTATAAGTGAAAAGAATTTTGAGTGACATCGGGCCGTGTTGCGGACAAGCCGCGGAAATATGATGACGATGAAGCTTTTTGTCAGCGTTTCTCCCGCACGCTTTTGATGCGCCGACCATAAATGTTGCGGGTCAAAAGCGGAGGATATTGTCGCTGACGCCGGATTTGGCTTAATCGAGTGGTTCGTGTGTTGCTTTCTCGATTCTTCATTCCACCAATTTCGTTCATCTCGCTCAACAGGGATCGAACGCGCGCGGAAGCTCCCTCGCTCGGGAGCGATCCACACGCGAGCGAGTCCGACCAGAGCCGAGCTTCGTAACCGCACTCTCATGCATTATTCAGCTATTTAAATTAGTAAATTAGCCAACTTTTCAAATTCACACGGGACGTTTCCCAGAAAAATAAATAGACAGCCCAGCCCATCGATCTCCATGCAGCCACTCGGAAAAAAAAATAAAACGATGAATCCTCGAGACTGTTTCCCTTTCATGAAGAACAAATTGAGCGATGGGAACGCGATTTTTCAATAAAATAAATACGCTCAAAGAGAAATAGCCGTGAGATTCTCAATAATTCGAGAATTTTGCGCAATCAGGATGACTCGACGGAAGATGAATATGAAAATTCAGTGGGAAGGTCCGAATGAATAGTCGTTGAAGCACTCGGCGGAGGATACGGAGGAACGTGACGAGCGGAAAAAGACGGGGAAAAAAGGGAAGAAATGGGGCGTAAATCGAGCGAACAGCGATTTCCGAAGATAACGAGAGCTTCCCGGGTACGAGTCGCGTCGCGGAGATACTTTTTTCGCCTATTTTCCGAGCGTGTAATATAGTTGCTCGCTCTTCGTTAAACAACAGCTTCAGGAAGCTTCTTCTCCTTGAAATAAAAACTCTCGGTCGAGGGCTTTTTTTATCCCCTCATCGATTTATTTACTTATTTACTCTTATCAAGCGAGCACTTTTTTACGACTCTTTTTACGGGATCGAGCGCACTTGTTGTTGAAAAAGGTCTGGCCACTTCGAAAAGGTTTTCTCGTCTGCGAAGTTATGCAACAAAAAAAAAGGATCAAGGAATATCTAATTTTATTTTTTTGGCGCGATGGACGTGCTCGGCTCGACGTGCGTTACGAGACTTCGATCGGCTCTGCTCTCCCTCTACAGCATTGAATTATGACTCTTTCGTAAACTTCCGTTGTTCCGAGGTCACCCTTGGAGTGAGCGTACTAACAGAAAAAAAAACGGAGACGGCGAGAGGCCCTCCGGGCGATCGATATATACCTCGCCGAGATATACAACCGTTTGATTCCGAAGAGAAATCATGGGATACCATAGTTGTAAAAATAACACAAATTATCCCTTGGCCAATTGGCCAGTAAGGAAACGAATAATTCTTTCCAATAAAGCCATCAAATAGAAGAAATCGCATTTACGAAAAAAAAAATTTTTTTTTATCAATTACATACAATAAAATTGTATATTTATAATTTGAACGTTTTTTGAAAATTTTTGCATGACGCAGAGGTAAACTAATTGTACTTTTAAAATATTTGCTTCTTTATATTCCAGCGTTGGATATATAGAAAGGGACGAAATGATTTATTTCAATTTTGATACAATTGGTGGAAACTGTATTACGAAAAGTGATCTTATTTTCTTTTTACTATAATTCATTAATACAAACGTAAAATAGTGTAATAACCATTTCAACAGAAAATGGTGCAATAACTAATGTAATAATAACATTGCGTAAAAAAGAGTGTAATAACCATTAACATATTCTGTTAATTGATGCAAATGGATATCTTGTGGAAACAGTTATTATTAGATAAAAATCTTTACAAAAATATACGATTATAGAGTCTGTGAAAGTTTATCGTCCTAGACTTTAAAATGAGTAATTTAATTTCGAAAAATGCCATTTTAACACTTGTGAGGGAAGATTCAATCCACTATGTTTTAAGAATTAAGTGCAAGAAATATAGAAATATGAAGAAAAATATTTTGGGAAAATGAAAACGAGCTCTGTTAAAAGAAACAATAAATTCAAATAAAATATAAGTAATCGCTCGGTCTGAATCAACGGGCAAAATAATTCGAGCGTGGATAACAAAAAAAGCTTGCTTCGATCGCTCATTAGGGCGCTCTGAAAATTCAACAGTCCCGGATCTAAAGTTGAAGCTGAGAACTTAGCGAGCTTCTGTAACCGTCGAGGCGAACGAAGCGGCACGCTTCGACAATCGCGTCACTCGCTTGGAAGATGTACACGAACGATTTAGTCTGATTTTCCGAGTTCTGCGCCATTAAATTGATTACACTGATGGCCCTTTGAATAATTTGTATGTTTTTTTTCTATGATTTTTATCGTTAATTGATTTTTGCTTGAATGATAAATATATCGAGAGCGGAAATGAAAAATATTGGGCTTATAAGTTTCGCGCCAGAAAAGAAAGCTGAGTGTGAAAAGCGAGCGCATTAAATTTCCATTAAATTCGCAGGTACGAGCAACGTATCCTGTGTGTTTGTAACAAGGCGCAGCTAGCAGTGACCATTCCTGGTCAAGGGTCACGAGCATTGTGCATGTTTCCCCGCTGTTAATTTCCATCCCGATGGAGTAACATTTTCGCGTTAATTACAACGGCAATTATAATTTCAAATTACGAGTGTGCCTGCCAACAGTAACTCGTATTTTTGCCGTACATGCTACGTAATAAAAATAATATTTGCTCTCCGGATAGGCGGCGAGCGTTTTAGAATTTGAATGAATTTTCAAGTGCCGCCGACCGCGGCACGTTCAATCGATATGGAAACTCCCTTTTCCGCTGTTTGCTCTCAAGATGAGTGACAATTCCAGTTGCGTGACGAGAAAGCGGACATCCCATTAATTACCCGTTCTTGCATTGCAAATCCAAAAAGCCTTATTTCTCGTTCGCTCCGTCCGGAACTCTTACCCCGTACAAACGGATCACGCAATTAATTTTTCACAGTTTCATTATATTCTCGGCTTTGTCATCCGCGCAACATCGATGCTTTTTTTTATTCCCTTGGGTTTCGGTTTGGGCTTGGGTTTGGGTAGATCCCGATGGTATAAAAATTATATTTACTGGAGAATCGAGCGCGGAAGAAGAAAGTGGATGTCTCGTTGAAATTATCCAAGTTGCTGAACACGCATCGGGCTAAATAAAAGCCCTGAGGCAAATAAACGACGAACTCTGTATTAGCTGCACGATAATATTTGAAGGGCTGCCACCAAGTTTATATGAGCGATTATCGGCTTTCCTCGATAGACAGCCAAATAACGTTTGATAGCTGTGCACCACCACCGTGCACCTCAAAAGCGTGTATTTTATAAATTTATTAAATTAAAGTGACGATACGTACACTGTAAAAAATTTCACGGTGTTAATCAAATTGTGTGAGTGGTAAAAGGAAATGGTGTAAAATAATAACAACAGTGTATTTCGTAAAAAATGTTGAGCGGTGTGTTACTTGCAGATTTCACGAGGGGTTAAAAATCGATGTTTTCAGCAACAGGGATACTTTCTTAAGAAATGAAAATTTTTCAATCATGTTTTTATCAATCGTATAATCATGTTTTTATCATTCTCGCTTTTTTATATTACACACGAGAAACAGTAATTGGGAGAACAGCTAACGAAACGCGTACAAAAATATTTTTAAAACTTTTTCACTTGATTTTTCATGAAAATTTCCCTCGAAACGTAAAAAGTTAAAGCTGCAGAAAAGCAGAGAGAAAAGTGAGTATATTTTTCGCGAAAGCAGTGGAGTAAAATATTTATAATCAAGATCGTAACAAAACTGATATTTCAAACGAAACTTGAAGGGTATGTTTTACCAATATGATTCATTTTCCGTTGAAATTAGTTCTGAAGAGGCAAGGGAAAGCAGAATGTGGTTTTTGGGAGAACCATACAGAATAAAATAAAATTAACGACGAGCGTGGAAAAATTCTACGTGAATTTTTTTTGGAACTTGTTAGGGTTTATTTTTCATGGAAATTGAAGGCAATCGCAGCTATATATATGTATAGGAAAAAGTACGTGTATTTTGGAGAAAATAAAGTTAAAAATATAAAAATTTGAGGACGAAAAAAAGTAGTGGTTTGTTCGAGAAAATCACAGAATAAAATAAAATTAGAGCGTAAATAATTTTTTTATTTTTATGCAATTTGCTGATTTATTCTTTATAAAAATTTAAAAAAATTGTTACTATATTTATAGAAAACTAGGAAGAAATGCGTATGCGTTGTTGAGAAAAGCAAGGGGAAATTGTAAAAATGTGTAGTAAAATAAGGAAAAGCAGAGTGTGTATTTTTCGAGAAAACCATAGAATCAAAAAAATACATTTTGTGTCTTTTTTCAATTTGCTGATTTATTTTTCATGAAAGTAAAAAAACAAATTCAGCTGTACCAAAGTAGGGTAGGTGAATATTTTTTTTTGGAAAAATTGAAAAGTATAAAAATTTGAATTTATAGAAAAAAAAGAAGAAAAATTGGCAGAAGCCTTTTGGATTAGTGAAACCCCTCGGAGTGTCCGGATGTAATGAAGAGTGGCAGACTATATCCGAGTGTGAAACGTGCATGAACCTTCGCGCTGTTAGTTAATACGGGCCATTGGCGTTGTGGTTTCGCGCTTTCCGTCCCTGCATCTGTACGTACGCGAGGATTTCTCTCAACGGGTCAGAGATCAGTTCCATCACGTAGAGAATTCCAATCCTCAACTAAAATTACCAATCAAACGCTCCGCGAGTCTTCGTTTCCACACTGTGTGTGTTTTTTTCCACCTGTCAAAATCCCCACCTATAATTTTATTCAATTAATCGACGAGCATCGAGCGAGAAAGTTTTTCCCTGACGAATGGACGATGAAAAAAAAAATTAGCTTTATTCAAATTGGGCGTACGTTGAAACAAAAAGTTCATACACTCGATTCCCCACAGAAATCAATGGAGCTCCGAGTGACAAAATTGATAGTTATTACGAAAGATCATAGCCGCAGCTATAACAAACTTTTCCAACTTCAGGAACATTGAAAAAGACGTTGGACATTGATGAACTCGGGTTAGTCTCGTACCGGGTGTCCCTGTAGAAATTCAAAACCTCAGACGTGTTTCTTTTCGACGAAAATCATTGAAAGCAAAACTTAGCGCAAAGGAACATGTTCTTCCTTGAAAATGATCGAATTACTCCGAGACGCGGTAGAAGTTTCGGAGAGGCCATCGATCGAGACCCAAACTTTGATTCGATGCTCGAAAATTGAAGTTTTGATTCTTGGGAGGACAGAACTCGACAAATTGGTGAGGATATCTTGTCGAATTCGCTCTTTCATCCAATTTCCAAACGACTGGCTTTTCTCGACAATGACACTCGACCGGAATTTCTCCTAGTTGAGAATATTCCCGAAAACACGAGGATAAGAGCATAAGCTCTCTGCCATTTCGCAAATTAGACTTATACCCGGGCGTCGCGATGGTTTCCTGAGACACACGAGAAAAATCGATACTGGCCCGGCAACTTTCGAAGGAACTCACTCCCGTAATTGAACTGTCGATTTCGTTTTTTCGAATTACCGAGAAGTTTCCATTATATTCTATTTTCATCGGTGTACCCAAAATAACAATCGGATGTAACAATTATATCGAAGCACGCGATAGAAAATCTTTCACTCCAGGAACGAATAATATAAGTTTTTCTTCATCAAATTTTCCGAGCTTATTGACGACACTTTTCTAGCCAAATAAAATAATATACAATTTTCTGACACTCCGAGCACAGGGCCAACTCAATTTCTTCAACGATACGCTGGACATTAAGACGCCTTCGAATCAAATTTCAGGACACGCGATCACACACACACGCACACATGCATTTTTGCAAACGCGTTTGTAAGATTGAGTGTACGGATCTGTACGGGCGATAAAGAGTGAGGTCGCACCAGAACAATCGGGTAGTATTATTTGCGAAAAAAAAAAGTATAAAATGAAATAATAATATAAGGCACTCGTTGATGGTAATTGAAGAAACAAAAGACCTCGCTCCAATTTGGTTACTATACACACCCCGAGTACAAATTTCGTTGATGCAAACGCGTTGTATAAATGATGAAGCATCATTCGAGTAAACTTTTTTACCAATTAGTGGAATTAATGTAAGAGGAATTAAAGCCGTAATAATATGGCAGATGGACGGAAGAGTAATAATCGCATTGCTGCCAATAATGGCGAGTCACGTCACGGGGATCGATAATCGTGACGGGGATTCGAATCGGATGAAAACGCGGGCGCGTGAAATCGCGTTGGTTTTGGACACAGTGTAGATCGGACACGGAGAAAGAATAGTCACGAAGTATAGTGTATAAAAAGGTGAGCGAGTATAAACGGGTGGAGAGAAAAGTAGAATCGTCGCTCGGTCACGAAATAATGGAGCCACTTGTTACGCGCCTCGGCGTTACAACCCCACGATGTCTGTTGCATATCTCCATCTACCCTCGACCAACCTTCCAACTATATATGTATGTATTAACACACACACACACATACACACTCTTTAATTTTTTTCTCCTCGAGGAGAAAAAATCGTACGACCTTTTCAAAAAGTTATTCTCCCGAATCAAAAGGCTTTTCTTCTCTTTCAACTCAGCGACGTGCATTTATTTCAATGAAGCTTTTTTATTTATTTATTTCGAGAGACAAAAATGCGCGTAGAAACGAAAACAGAAGGTTCACAATTGAACGTGAACCAAAGATGAGTTTATCTATTCGCTAAATTCCAAGTGCACGCACCATGAAATATCGGAAGAGTGGAAAAAGTTTTGAGTATGAAACAACGAGGTAAACATGCACTTCTCTAGAAATAATGAGACGAATTCTATTGTCGTCTCGTGCAAAAAATTGATGCATTGCTTTTTATGTTTTATAAAATTTTTATAATATTGCGTTGAGGAATAAAAGCTTGGAGCGGAATTGTGTTATTTTCGCAACTTTTAACTATCGGGGTGAAAAAAAAGTCTGCGCCTTTGTTCGAATTTTTGTCAGAAACGTCGAGTGGCATTGATAATCGAAGAAAATCAAATGTTTGTGACAGTTTCAACGATTCTGTGGGAATTTCGACGTTGTTCGAGTGCAACGAGAGAGCATGAATTTTCTGGAGCGTGTCGGATATTGTACGTGATTTAACGGCAAAGTCACTTGATCGATTTTCAATCGCAAATTCACGTCGGGTGCGCGAATTTTCCCGGTTGACTTTTTTAGCCTAGAAATAAACATCATAAATGTCAGATAAATTGGAGAATACTTGGAGCTCTGTCTATTCTCGAGACGATGTGACCCAGACGATCGCGATTGCGTTTGATCCCCGAGATATATTTGATACACGAATCGAAATGTGGGTCGTCGAATTGCTTATTTATCAGTACAACAATAATAATCTTAATCTCAAATCCTCGGCGACTGATCATTATCGGTCAACGTTTTTCGAAACGAAGACGAGTCGAACCCTTTTCCCGATAAACCCTCCCGATAACCCCCGTGGTGAAGCTTTCGCTGTGGCTCGCCATTCGAAAATTTTCGATTTTCTCGTTTCCCACGGAGTCAAGTATTCGCGAATAATTTAAGACTTCCAAGATTCTCGGGCGACGAGGGAAAAAGCCCTCTCGTATGAATTTGCATTCATCCGGCAAGAGCTTTCAGATTACTTGGAGGGTGTTCGGCAGGAGTCGAGGGAACTACAAGTGCCGTTAACGATCTCCACTCGTACATCCATGCAAGCTCCGATACTCGCGTATCCACGGCTTCAACATCGAGATACACACGCCGATGTATTTTCTTTCGCGTTAAAAAGAGAAAAAAAGAAGGAAAGGAAGCCGCTCGTAATCTCAAAAGGTCTCTCATGAAAAATTCTCCGTTTGCGGATAAGAAGAAGCAAAATAATAATGATCGCATATCAAACAACACGCTTTTTTACTCACTGACCTGTTATTGTTGGAGAAATCGGCGGAGGACGGAGGAACGGCAAGAGTGTCCTCTCATGTCAAGCGAAAACGCGCGGGTCGGACACACGGGAGCGAGGAGGAAAAACAGGCGCGAGGCGAATGCCGAAATAACGACGATGCGATACGAAACTTATTCGTGCGAACGGTGAAGATGACTACCGGGATACTTGGGTAAACGCACAACAGAAACTAGAGAGACTAGAGAGACTCGAGATGGTGAGCGTCGAGTGGGAGAGCGACGGCGGGGTGGCCTGGGGAGGGGAAAGCTTGTCGCGAACGCGAGAGAGGGAGACTGCTCCGAGGGTGCAAGACGAGGGGGAAACAGGAGTTCGCGAAGCTGCCCTGGTGGCAGGCACGGACGTAGGAGGGTAGTAGAGAAAACAGGGGTGGCCTCGTGACGATCCTGTGACCGCAAACCGTGGCGCGCAAGCTCCCTCGAAGCTCGCACCTGCGCCCTACACTATATTCGTTTTCCTCTCGCGTGTTCCACTTTTTTTCATCTCATCCCTTTTTGTCTTCTTCTTCTTCTTCTTCTTCTTATTTCTCTTCCTTCGAATTCACGTCTCAGGTGAAAGTACGATCGTGTTTCGATGATCGCCAGAGCGCATTTTTCATCAATCATAACCTCTCTTTCGATCCCCCGTTCCCCCATCGATTTTTCGTCTCGTCGCTCGCTCCTCGCGAACTTTCCATCTCGATCGTTGGGCGATTTAAAAATACACGCCGGGCTCGATGCGTGTATCGTTTTTTCTTGATTACTTCGAGCACTCCGAATAAATCCATTGAGATTTATCGTCGAAAGGCTCTCGATTCAGATATGCAAAGGGAATGCTTGAAAAGTGTGCAAATATCGCGCGCTTTTGTTCTTTTTTTTAAGACTCTCTCTTCCCAATCCTACTCTCTCTCTCTTTTCCTATAGGACAATAAAAGCTCGCCGGCGGTACGTTCGGGGCCAGGAGATAACGTCAATCGTCCTACACTCAGGCGATGAGACGTTAACAGGTTGCTTCATGGCCAAATAAAGTGCGAGCGTTCCGCGATATTGCATTTACTTTGCAGCTGGTATAGATACTGTCCATCGTCGCAACTTCCGCTCCCTCAGGCGGTTCTCCTCCCGTATTTACATACGTCCATTACACCTACTACCTCGGTGTACGTACACATACACGCTCCGCGAGAAGCTACAGGTATCCAACGCGTCCGAGGAGCATTGTCCGCGATTCGTCTACCATATCTGGGCCAGCACACACAGCAAAATACCTTTTGTAATAAACTTTTGAACAAATAGCCCGAGATAGCTTTTGGCGCATTGGGAAACTCTGATGGCCGGAGAACAAATTTAAATTATGCAAAAGTCGGAAAATTTTGCAATTGTCCAAAATTTATCGAATTTCTTGATACACATGACCAATTTGTCCAAAGCATGTAAATATTTTGGAACACACACTTTGTTTTTCATATTTCGGTATGTACTGAAAAAGTAGAACGAAGAGGGAAAATGCAGAATTTTTTTTCCCCTTGGAAAACGCTCCATCGAGGGTTCTCGTCTGTCGTGAGCGTGCACAAGCGCTCGAGTGTGCATTGTGAATACCTTGCGATTAAGTGTGCGCAGAAAGGATATTTTTTTCTAAACTTTTGTAAATTTTCCAAAACTGGAATCACGTTAATCCATCAATTTTTTAAAAAGTTATCACTCGTTGAATATTTTTGAATAAATGAAAAGGGACCTTCAAAAATTCCCAAAATTTTTCGAATTTTTTATTTTTGATTTGAAGACCTTATTCGATCGGAAATTTCCCGTAGATAACGAAAATGTTAATTATTTGGGGCGAAATTGAAGAATTAATATTGAATGAGGCAAAAAACTGACTTTTGGATCAGTTTTTTCAATTTTTCAATAGTAGCATTTTCGTTATCTACGGGAAATTTCCGATCGAATAAGGTCTTAAAATCGATAAAAAAAAATTTGAAAAATTTTGCCAATTTTTTAAGGTATACTTTCCCTTTCCATTTTTTCAAAAATCTTCAAAGGGTAATAACTTTTTGAAAAATTGATGAATTGACGTAATTCCAACGCCATTCGCTTCGTTTTGCAAAAATCTTAAAAAATCACACTTTATAAAGTTCATGTCGTCGAGAAAAAGGAAAGATATTTCTAACTGAAATTTCCATGGGTCCACGAGACCCAGTGCGACTCATCAAATTTTTAAAAATTTTTTTTTTCGATTTTAAGAGCCTATTCGATCGGAAATTTCCCGTAGATAACGAAAATGTTAATTATTTGGGGCGAAATTGAAGAATTCACATAGAATGAGGCAAAATACTGACTTTTGGATCAGTTTTTTCTACTACCGCGAGGACGCGAAGCCTGCTAGTATTAATATCAAATTAAAAATATAATAGTCCTTTTTTTATTTTAAATATATTTTTTATAAAATAAATGAAAAACAAGGAAATATATTCAATTACTTATTTTTGCATGAAAACTCGATTAAGGATTCTTGTTGGTCTCAAGCGTATATATACAAGAGCGTTCGAGCGACCATGCACCTGTACTATTTTTCAATTACTTAAAATATGTATAGATATTTCAAACATTCTTTTTCATCTAAATTTTAAAGTGTTTTCGAAATAAAAAATGAAAAAGAAAAAAAAATGAAATATATTTGTTGTACAAACACTCCATGGAGGGTTCGCGTTCGTCGTAAGCGTATACGAGCGTTCGAGCGTGAATTGCAAATCACCTATAACTATTTCGCAATCGTCAGAAATGTGTGCGGATATGAAAAAAGTTTTTTATTTATATATACTCTGGAGTATTTTCGAAACAAAAGTTAACGAGAAATAAAGTGACAAAAACTTTTTCTCGTCCCTCTATATCACCTGAATCTCTATTTCGCAATTGTCGGAAATATATACAGATATTTGATGTATTTGCAGACATTAAAACTGTTTTTTAATATAAATTTTGAAACGCTTTCGAAACAAAAAATAATAATAGGAGAAAAAAGAGTAAAAATTTTTTTTTTTGCATAAAAGCTCGTTGGAGGGTTCTCGTTGGTCGTAAGCGTACACGAGCGTTCGAGTGTGTATTGTGAATCACCTGTAACTGTTTCGGGAGTATACCCGATGCGCGACAACGAGCGCCGCCAACTGGGTCAATACTGATGCCCCTGTTCCTCGCGTCGTCCTCTCTCCCTTCCGCCCTGCGTCTTCCAGCGAGCTTTCTCCTTTCGCTCGCATACTCTCGTCTCTTTTTCTCGGCCATACGGCCTTCCCTCGGCTGCAACACGAGCTATATCCGCGCTCCCTTATTATTTCACTCTTCCCCCTCCCCCTCCCAACCCCCAAACCCTCCCCCCTCCGTACATACCCTTCCGCGCTGTTCGTCCCCCCTCTCTGGGTTTCCTCTCATTTCTACCCTCCCATCGGCCCTCGAATCGTATCCACACGCCAGCTCTCTTTATTCCATGGAACGCTTTAAAGGGCGAGAGGGTTATCGGTTCGCGCAACCTCGCGCCGTACCCTCCGCCATATACGGATGAAAAAAAAAACGAACGGGAAAGACGCGAAAATTAATCTCCACGCAATTGTCCCGCGTGAATAAACTTTGGTTGTCTTGCGGGTGAAAAGAAAATGATAAAAAATGTTTAATGGCTGATAAAAAGAGGTCACCGCGCGAAATGAGACTTCGTTCGAGCGCGAGTCCATAAATTTTCGCGCCACTGTCATTCCGGCTGCGTATTTATGAAGAAAAAGTATACACAATGTATGAGAAGACCCGGAGAGAGAGAGAGAGAGAGAAAAAAAAAACGGTATTTGCGGGGCGACCAGAAGAAGATCAAGGAGGGTTTCCTTTTTATGAGTCCGGGGAAGGACCTCGGGCATGCGAAGCTACAACACGGTGAATCTGGATTTTATCCAGGATCGTCCGGACCACTCCGGTGGAATAATATTTTTCTAGGATGGACCACAAAAAATGTACGATGCATCGATACGCTTTTAGTGTTTATGTACGACAAGACGCTATTTTCTTTTTAAATATCAATCGACACAGATTTCAAACAGAACATATATTTTTTGCGATTATTATTCTATTTTTTTAGATATCGCCTGCATTTAATTGGGATTCAAAACTTTAGCGTTTGCAAAAAAATGTCCGGGCCGTCAGAAAAAGTTTCTCGCGAAAATTTAGTATCCCAGCTCGTCGGGTTTTCATACGTTTGTTTTGATGAAAAGATAAAAAGGGGGACGTGAAGTTTATTCAAGCGAATCGTATATAAATGCCCGGAGCAGTCTTTTCCTTAATTTTTTCTACCTTTTCACGATGTCTAGGAATAAGCGACCAAGTGCAGCTTTCAAGAGATGTTTTCCGGTGGTTAAAAAGTGGTAAAAAATTTCTAGGAGAAATCTCATCTTGTGTTCCATACAAAGATTGACAGACCGACAGATGTCGACTGAAAGGATCGGTGGTTTTCAATGTGGGCTCTCCCGGGATTAGCAAAAAGGTTATTTCACCACGCGAATTTCGAGATCTCAACAGTACGTTATAGCTCCACTCTTTATTTCTCTACTCATGAGCATATTTCATCTTGAATTTGGCCGCTTTAAAACAATTGACTATTTTGGAATAAATTTATTCAAAAAAACTCCTCTGTAGTTTTAAAAAGCCAAATTTATAACTTCAAATTAATTTGTTTGACACACCAAATTTTTCACAAATTGCATTTTTAAAAATCAAAGCAGGTACATTATTTATAGTCGACAGCAACCGCGACTCGTATTATCTAAAATATAAGTGGTTTTGACAGGTCCTAAATTTTCAAAAATAATTAATATTAAATTCATCGTAACATTCCAGAAATATCAGTAAAACCGCATATGTTTTATTTTTATCTCTATTCAATAATAAATAAATTGAATATACTCACGATGTGCACATCAATATGAACCGCTGAAATTCCGATCTGCTCAAAATGTTTTTCGATCATGTATTTTATTTCGTAACCACTATCGAATTTAATTAACTTTTAACCATGCATGAATGGAAGTACAGCGATTGACAAAACGTTAAAGTCTCTTGATAGGTGCATTTTTCATTGAATCGTAAATATATCGTTTAAAAATAAATCAAATTATCTGAAACATATTTACCAGTTGCGTAATTGCTGAAGAGAAATTGATGTAACATTTTTTGAAATAGTATACCTGCCGATTTTTTAAAATTTATTACAAAAATTGTTAAATTTTTCAACAATTTCTCTTTAATAATTTTTTGCAATGCCTTTCACACCACTTGGTAAAAAATGTCAAAAAATATCAAAGTAAAATATCGTCTTAATCACGGGTTATCTTAAAAGATGCAATATCCAACAAATACATTAACTGATTTTTCAATTGTAATTTTCTTCTATTCCAGAAAAACAATTTTTTAACAATTTATATTAAATTGAAAGAATTATAAAAAAAATTTGATAGTCAACTAATTTAACTCAACGATGCACATACTTAACATCTCATTATAATGATTAATATTTTAATTGAACCTGAAAATATTCTTTCAAATAATTGTCGAACATGTAAAATTAAAAAAAGATGATTTTAAGTAAGAAATACTACGTTTATTCAATTGGTTAGTAAAAGCTACACAATGTGAGGATAAAAATTATTTTAAATGTTTCAAAGTGTTTTTTTATGACTTGTAACCAATCGGTGAGAATATACAGTATATAGATAAAATAAATACGAGAAAGAATTACTCGATTAAATTACGAATGAGTTTCGCTATCTGGCTCAACTCCACTCAACCATGGACGATCCGTTTTTCGTTATCGAAGCACTCGGAGAAGAATAGATAAGCGGGAAAACGTCCTTTGACCACAGGGTGCTATTAGAGTCGAATGAAAACGTGCTTGATTCTGTTCGAACGTTTCGCCCTCGTTCGATTTTTTGAATAGAATAACCGGTCGTTAAACCGGCGTCCGGTCATTTCGACGTTTGCCACTCGGGTTAGCAAAGCCAGCGGCAGTTTTCCATAACCGCTATTTTCGCGATCCATTTACAAAGGCTGAAAAACGCATGTCCGAACCATCGGAAACTCAACAAAAAAAAAGTCGAAACAATTCGTCAGTTCGAAAGAGTTCAATGGAATACTGCAAAAGTGTCTCCAATAGTCCTTTACAAAATAAAAATTGTCAGAGCATACTCGGCGATGGCGCGAATTTCAGGAACAGAAATTTCGTTTGACAGCTGTCAAATTTGTTTCTAACATGTTTTTTTTCGGAGAAAAAAGAAATTCTGCAAAGACGACAAAACGGAAATGGGTAAGTCGGGAGAAAAAAGTAACGGAAGGAAGACACGGGGCGAAGAAAAAGGAGGCGGCAGGAAAATAACGTTGTAACGATTGCGTGAACTCCAAAGAGCCCCCGGCGAAGTTTTAGGTGGCGGTACACGAGAGAAGGTTGGCGGGCGTGAAGAAACTACGTGAGCGAAACACGCGTCCCCGAGAAGCCGTGCGGATACTCCGTACACGCGAAAAGATAAAAAACGAAGGGGCGACGAAAAAGCGAGATAAGGAAAACGGCTTCGGTCCCGAGCGAGGAAGCAGGAAATGCGAAATAAAGGAATAAACACGCTTGCGAACATCGAATATTTTCCTAACATCTCGCGCGCTCCTTAGTGCCTGGAAAAACGAAAGTTTCGTCGGACTGCATCGTATACGACAAGCGAAACAAGAATGGAAAAGGTCTTTTGATAAGAAAACAAAATTCTTCGAACTTTTTACAATTATTTTCATTTATCTCGAAGTAATATGAAATTTTATTTCGAAACATTTTCAAATATTTTCATTGATTTACGAAAATCTCTGATAAAATTTTTTAGAGATTTTTATCTCGCGCACGTCTCAGTGTTTGGAAAAATGAAAAGTTTCGTCGAGCTGCATATCGTATACGACAAGCGAAACAAGAATGGAAAAGGGTACTCCCGGTCTTTTGATAAAAAAAATTCTTCGGACTTTCTGCAATTATTTTCATTTATTTTGAACTGCGAAATTTTTATTTCAGAATATTTTCATCGGTTTATGAAAATCCTATGAAAATATTTGACGATCCGCTGATTTTTCAATACTCAGCCGAAGAGATGTCGAATAATAGAACTCGACGAAATATTTTTCTCGCTCCTTCCGGATAATGAGGGCAACTCGGTGGAAAAAGTGGGAAATATATCGGGATACGTGTGGTCGTCTCATTCGATGCTTTTTCGCCCTTCTCCCTTGGCTGTTTCGTTTTTTCCACGGGTCGCTGCCTCGTTTTGCATTTCGCACTCTGCGGCTGGTATTAAAACTTCCCAAGGAAAATTTATGGGACTGTAGATTGCGAGATCCCGCCTAGAATTTCCCTCGCGCGCAACTCTCGTCCCCGGCTTTTGCTCGACTGGCGAGAAAATTGCGACGTTTCTAGCTCCGATTTTGTCCGGATCGCGGAGATATTTACCAGCGAAATATCAGCTCGACTGGAATCTCTCATATTCCCGAGACCTTCAAAAGTTTCCGCGTTAACATTCATCTGTACAGCATAACGCTTCAAAGTTCGAATAATTATCGCACTAATAATTCCTTGAAACCAAAGTGGTTAATTTTGAAAATAAAACAAATACCTCTACATTACTTATTCATCATAAATGACAATTAATATTTAAAAATCATTTTTTTAATATACGAATAATATCAATAAAATATAAATATGTCTGAATAATAAAAAAGACACACTTATTTTGACGTGCAGATAGGCAGTGACATAACTTTTTTATGACGTATCGAAACGTATATTGTTTCTGGAAGTGTGTTGAGAAAAAAGAGGGAGCCTGGAAACCAGGCGATTATACTATTGTCGCTGATTTTGATCTACGTTCGACGATAAAGATCGTGTCGTAAAATTATGCCAGACAGTTTTTGGAAAAAATGTTGTGAAAATTTGATAATAATTCTTTTTTTCAAAGTTTTCCAAATTTTTAAGATATATTGCGAATCGTCTTTTCATTCTAGAAAAAATGTTGAGACGGTTTGACAATAAAAGAATATATTTAAAAGAAGCTAAAACATGAAAAATAATACGCATTTGAATTCCTCGAGGGTTTCTCGAGGTTTTTCAACTTTTTGCTTCGAATTTGGCGCTCTGTTTCCACTCGACTATTTATTCTGGCCAGATTGATCCTATTCGGCGTCAGGGTGTAAAAGAAGCTTCCAACGTTCCACGATAAATCACCGTTCGAAAGAACATTCTTCAAGCTCAACACTTTCAAACTTGATCGTGCATATCTACGAGTACAGACAGGAAGCGAGTTACGTAGCTGAAACATGCCACGTCGACTCAACTATCTTCGACGATTTCATTTGCTTTTTCTTACCGTTCGAAACTATACTCTATACCTTCGTTTATTTTTCCTTGCACATCTTTTTCACTTATTTCAATTTTTCAACCATAAAAATGGTTTCACAAGATTGATTTTCGTATTGCAAAGGTAATCGTTCCAATATAGTTGGAAAATTAAGCGTTTTCAGACTGTATCTTTATTTAAAAAGTATACAAACAAACAAAAACTGCTTGAAATTCACATCTAAACTATTGTGTGATATTTTAGAGATTCAAAACTTAATTTGTGTATTAATTTTATATAATATTTTCAGTAGATAAATACTTGACGTTTGAATAAGTAGGATGTCCCAATAGTTGGACAGAAAATCGACCCTGTTATGAAAAATAAACCTCTTCGTCTATGAAAAATAATCCATATGATTTTATTGAAAAACAAATTCAAATATTAAAAATAATATAGCAAAAATTATCTAACTATTGTGTAACTAATTATCTAATGTATCTACAAAAGTAAACGTCTCAATAATAGTTGGACCTATAAAGTTTTTCACTTTATTTTTATTTTAAAGATATTCAAACAAAAAATCTGCTACGAAAATCTACCGAACGTTATGGAAAACACATCTCTTTGTATGGAAAAATAATCCATACATTTAAATTGAGAAAAGATTCAAAAATATAAAGTAATAGTTAAAATAAAATAAGATTTTAAATAATAATACTTGAAATTTTTTCAAACTCTTTTCAATACTTTTTGTACAATACATAAAACACTTATTTTTAAAATTTTGATGCAAAAAATTCGCAATGAAGGAGCTAAAGAGTAGATTGTACAGGCTCGACTTTTGAATACGCAAAAGCGACCTCAAGAAAGCAGCACACAAGTCGAAAAAATATTTCCGAGGTCCGAGCAAAAAGGTCTCGGACTCGGAAGCAAAATTCGTGCGTCGCGAAATAAACAAATCGATCTCGGAAGAACGTGACCCGAATTCGAGATGGGACTCGACTGACTTGGTGAAGGCTTATACGTGTATAGCAGAAAGTATGACGATGGGGGCCGAACGGTAAGGCCTCGCGGTGCGTCCTCGCGAGGCGTTCGCCACGGCCTTCTCACACGAACCCACCGGCATAACATTTTATTTCGACCCTCGAAAGATTGTTACCTCGATGGTTTTCGTGTATCATCGCCATCACGAATTGTATTCAGTCGTTCTGGCTTATAGGGAGCGTGTGTGCGGGCGCCCGTTCCGCCTTTCGACGCGTTTGCCTCCGCGCCGGAGATAAGATATCGGATGAGAGTGATTGGCCCATATTATCGTACGTTCGGTACACAGAGCTCGGCATATAAACGTCCCAATAGTTGCACAATTTTCGTCATATTATTTTTAATACTTTTACATTATTTTTTTCTCAATAAAATCGTATGGATTATTTTTCCTGTACGAGGAAGTGTATTTTTTTATTGGAAAAAATTCGCTCAACCCTAGACACGGGGTTTAAATATGAATTTAAAATAGATTTTTTTGTTTGAATATTTAAAAAAAGACAAAATAAAGTGAGAAAAACCTTAGCTGTTCAACTATTAATTGTCCATTTATCGTTTCATCTCGAATTTTCGCCGTGACGCGAAAATCGATGCGCAACGGCCAACGACTCGCTCTGCACCGAGAGCGAGCGAGCATTTTTTCACCATCCGACGGGATGAAACGTATCTGCGCTCAAAATTTACGTTTCACGATCATTCGAATCCGGGAATATAAAAATATTTCAGTGTTATTCCCGATATAACTGTAATCTTCGAATATTGCTCGTTTCGGCCCACAATAGGCGCTCGCTCGTTCCTCCTCGCGTACTCGTTTCCGTGCACTCGCCGAACAGAACGAAAGCGAATAATCCTCCCAGGCGGAAGAGACTTTATCATTTTCCTTCGCCATTACATTTTTCATCTTCATCCGCATCCGTTATGAACATGCCATAAAAAAGTCACTATATGAAAAAGAATTTTGCTCTATTTTTTGTACTGTCTCTCTTTCTCTCTCGCTGGTATTCTTTTGAGGCCTCGAGCTTGCGAACAGACAGAAATTTCAACGGTTTTGGAATGTTAAAAAATACTCGGATTCTGGAACATTCAAGGGTTCGGGTGCATCCTTCGGGCTTTATACAGAAGCTCTGATGTTATTCGAAACAGAGTCCAAGTAAGTCGACTGAGGGAGTTTCCATGGCTACGCGCGTGGCTCGCCGAGACACACGGCTTTTCCGTGGAATCCTGCCGCAAAAATTTTCAGAATTGTCTCCACGGACTCCAGACGTTTTGTTGCGAGATTCGCTCGCGCGATCCCCTGATGATGTTTTTTTTTCTTCTCTCGCTATCATATTTCTCTCCAACGCTGGAAAAAATCGACAGCCTTTGAATAAAAAATCGACAGATTGATTTCTTTTTCTTCATAAATCGCTGAGACGAGATGTAACTTTTTTTTATCACTTATGATGCGGACTAGTTGGCGAAAAGGAAAAGTTTCGTCGCTCGAGTTTACGCGTGCGAAGGAAAAATAAAGTCGGGGGCGGAGTTTCGCCTTATACATTCATACAAGCGATGGACAAGACTACTCAGTGCGATAACTACGTCTATAACCGGTGAAAAACTTTTTGCCCCCCGGATTATGAGATTTTAGTCTTCTAGAGCTTCGACGGTTTCAACTTTCGCCGTGCCGCTGATTTCTTGCAAAGTTATCATTAAACTTTGATTCTCGTTAAATAATAACTCGCCATTTTTTTTCTCTTTTTGCGACGAAAACGAAAAATGAAACGAATGAAATACTTGGTGAAATTTATCAACTATGTTGTGGAATTTATTGTTGCACCTCGAATGTTTGTAATTAGAGGGAAAAACGTCGGGAAAAAAAAGAATGGTCAATTCGTCACGCGATGGAATCGGGAAGAAGACTAAACACGTTCGGGTGTGGAACGGAATACAGAATAAACCTCTAATCGGGAGTAAGAGAATAATTAATTGTTTCATGGCTGGTTAGACGGAAAGTTTCGGCATTCGAGAGCAGTGTTATTCGATTCGAGCGACTCGAGGCTGAAGAGGGAAAAGGGTGAGAAGCTCTGAGGGAAAAGCTCCACCTGAGCAAACGAGAATTACTCCAAAGTCGTTGCAAATGCTACGAGAGGAAATTGGCATTCTCAGCTCTCGTACTCATGGCTTGTCGTTTCTCTATTCGCTAACTTTATTTACGTCGGAATTGCAATATTCTCGCAATTAAATAATACACAAATCTTAATTTTACTCGTCATGCAGAGATTTTTTCACTCTCGTCATAAATAAAGTTTTCGTAATCATCAAAAATTCATACTTATCCAACACTCGTTTAAAAATATTTGAACGGGCATAATTTTGTAAAAATTATTTTTACCCATTTTTTACTGAATCATTTTTTTTACCTCGGATGCTAAAAATCTGCCGACATCTCTCGTAGATTCTGTGTAGCGATCTCAATTCTGCAGCAAAATTTCTGGCTTACCAACGATCAGTTATTTTACATCCGCCGACACTTTCGAGACATTCGAAAGTATTATTGCTATCTACCGATAAATACGACAAATATTGATATAATAACTAGAAAAATGAATTATCTGAAAAATTAAAAAATAATCATGATTTCATGGTCCTTCTGGAGACTTTTATTTTTTTTATTTTTTCATTACATCGATTACCATATCAGAAATATCATATATATGCAATATTTACATAAATATGTTATATCGCTGGAGTAAAAATATTTGGATTTCTTGACAGTATCGTTTTCACTAAGCTTTACGGTATTTCTAACAATTTGTTTAAACGGAAATGAGATCAGGATCGTCATTGTTCTTGCCACGAAAAATAAAAGTGGAACATTGGCTGTTTTGTGAATTATGAAAGAATACTGGTCGTAGGAACTTCAGGATTCGTCCACGACTTCCTCACACCTATCGACTTTTTCTTCTCATCCTAATTTACAATACTAGTAACAACAGCTCAACAACGATTCGAGGTGAAGCAACGAAAAATGACAATTTTGTTATACATTAATGGATTTTTGAGAAAAAAAAGTGAAAATAAAAAAGTGACGATTGAGGCCACAATATTTCTTCATCGTGACTCGAATTCCTAAATCTAATTCAAAAGGGAAAACAAGTTAACAAACAACGTATGAATTGTGTATAGAAAATGAAACAATGTTGGTTCGTTGATCGATGACGCTCGGCGACTTTTCGACACGAAATCAAAATCCTTCATGTGCGCTTTCACGCCGCGGAGCCTAAATACATTTTCTAAAACGATTTTACCAAGATTTTAAGTGGTTTCCAGGAAATTCCTGGCAGCTAAGAGATCAGGAATCATGATTGGCTGAGAAAACTGTTGTTCTTCGTTATGAGCCCAGCGCTGCTCTCGGACATCGGTATGACAGCTGTTCGTTCGCCCTTCGGTAATTTCGCTCGTGATTTTATATTCGGTTTCAGGCCCTTTGCAAAATTCTAAAAAAAATCGATTAATTGATTAATCGTCATAATTATGATGATTTTTATTTTAATTACAATTTTTTCCAACTTTTACCTCTTTGATTGTCCCCGGCGTTGCAAGGACGTAATAGATCGCGTATCCCGGCACCCAAATCATCGACGAAAAACTCAGGAA
This sequence comes from Cremastinae sp. A BG-2022a, assembly GCA_030522545.1. NCBI lineage: Eukaryota > Metazoa > Arthropoda > Insecta > Hymenoptera > Ichneumonidae > Cremastinae sp. A BG-2022a. The sequence continues at coordinate 35,307 of JAPYYW010000148.1, read as the reverse complement.
GTACCCAATTATTTCGGCCCAGGTTGGATACTCGTAATTAGTGCCATACGTCAGGGGTGCGTATTGCACGAATTGAAAGAAAAATATGAACTGAAGGAACAAAAATATATTTAAATGTAGTTTTGGAACATACGATATAACGTCTTGGAGTAAAAAATAAATAAATTTCTTACCGCCATAATAACCGGGGCGAAAACTAGTAACGAAATGTGCCAGAACTTATTCAGACGAACTCCCATCATTTGGTGAACGCAGTCGGAAAATTTTTGAGCTCCGAATATCCACGAAATTGCTATCGTTTGGAAGAAACAGACCCAGAGAATCGACATTCTGCTCGCTGAGTAAAAGTCCATCAGTTGGAAAATATAAACGCCGCCCTGAAAGTAAAAAAAAATATTTTCATAAACGTCAGTACAAAAACTATACATATGATACTTATTTTATATTTTATATTTAGTTCATATTATTTTTTTTTATATTTGTCTAAATAAATATAAAACTCACATGAGTGACCATAGGAATTCCCAAAAGAAACATGAGAACGCAAATGGCGATTGTAAATTTGTGTCGGTGAGGTCTCAACGTGTCCGGCCAATTGTCGACGACTCCGGTTATGAAAGATTCGACGATGCAAAATTCGCTGTCAATTCCCAAAATCTAATACGAAAAAAATTGATAATTATCATTTGGACTAAACTGTGATAACGATGAAGTAAAAAGTGATAATTAAAAAAAAAGAGTCATTCTTACAATCAGCATCGAGAAAAATATCGTTGACCAGACAGCAGCGCCAGGGAGTTTGAGAACGACCTCGGGATACGTGATGAAAACCAAGCCAGGTCCACTTTTGACGACATTGGAGACATCGGTCGCCTGTTCCATGGCGATGTGTCCCAAAATCGAAAAAGTTACACATCCAGCGAGAAGACAAGTCAATGTATTCACGACGCAAGTAATCAAAGCATCTCTGAAGAAAATACATTTTTATCATTAAAAAAAATTCATTATTACAAATATAATGACTCTACGTTTACAAGGTGGCAATTTTTAATACCTAATAAAAAGTAATTCGTAACGAGGGTCAATAAAATTAGCATAAAAAATGAATGAAAAGTTGCAATTAAAAATCGATAAAATAAGATTTTTAGTGATATTTCGCGATTTTGAAGCAAAGTCTAGAATACATTTTTAAAAATTCGATTCGTACTTGTAGCAATTGTGATGAAACTTGTTGTACGATCCGAGGGCAGGAAGCGCGCCAGTTCCGATGCTGTAAGCGAAGAAAATTTGGGTCGCGCCATCGATCCAGGGTCCCGAATTTTTGAGCTCTTCCCATCGTGGAGTTATGTAATAGAGCAGACCCTCTTTAGCTCCCTCGAGAGTGACGGCTCGAGCGAGAAGGATGAAGAGGACGACGTAGGGAAAGAGCGCCGTGAACCAAATGACTTTTCCACTTTGATGAAGCCCTCGTCTTATTATGAGATAAACCAGCAGCCAGCCAAGAGTCAAACATCCCAGCAATTCCCACTGCATGCCTCCGATCTCTTCGATTCCGCTGCTCATGCCCAGAACCCTTCGCCTTTTAAAAATAATATAAATTCAGTATTCCATACCTGCTCGATCTAAATTTTTTAAAAATTATTTTAAAAAATGTATAAACTTACTCCCAAAATTCTTCGACCGGTGTTGTGTGCCGGAGAGTCAAATTTCCTGTGAAATCTGTTGAGGTGTTTCTGCTTGAAATATCGTGAACTTTCGAATCGTGCACCACGATGTCCGAACAATTATCCGTGTTCCACCAGTTGCCTAAAAATTGATGAAAATATGTTAAAATAGAACAAGGAATAAATAAATAATAGCGCTAAATAATAAAATGATAAAATAAAATAAATAATAATAGCGCATAATAATGATAAAAATATGTTAAAATAGAACAAGAGATATATAAATAATAGTTCTAAATCATTTTATCGTAAAAAATATTATTTTATAAAATTACCACAATTGCTCCAAGGTAAACCGGGCAACCGTGTAAACGTTGCGATAAGGTAGAACAATGTCCAAGCGATTATTATGCAATAATATATGTCGAGGAAGAAAACAATGGTCATCGTGGCGTATCCAACCCCTGCGATCAGTAAAAATAAATATTGTTTTTCATGTATTCTAAAATTTTTTAAAATAATTTCTGTCGAATTTTGATATTTATTCATGAAAGTCGGGCACCTTGCAAGAGAGGACACAATTGGCCCACAAGAGTCATTCCTCCGGCTCCGAGATACTGCCCTATGGCGACTTCCTGAAAGAATATCGGGATTCCGCAGAAAATCATCGCGACTCCGTAAGTGACGAGGAAAGCTCCTAAAAATTAGCAACGAAATATTATGAAAAATTTTATTTATAGCGAGCGTTTTTTTTAAAATTAGAATGTATTTAGTATTGTCTCACCGCCTCCATTTTTATAGCAGAGGTAGGGAAATCGCCAGACATTGCCGAGACCGACCGAGACGCTGATGCACGAGAATAGAAAATCAAGTTTGTTTCCCCAACCACCGCGCTCGTCATCATCCTCGCGATTTCCGATCTCGTTGTTCGATTTTCCGGGCAAGTTGATGGAAATTTTCTTGTGAGCGGAGGAACCGGTCGATTCGCCGGCTCTGGAGGATTTGGCCTTGAATTCGATGAAACTCTGATCCGGACCACCCGGCCCGATCTCCTCGCCCCAATAGTACATCTTTTCCGTCATCCTCGTATCTGTAATTTTCCATTCGAAACGGTCAAAAGAGAGCAAACGGACGACAGTAATAACCGCGTAATTATTTTAACGACGCGGAACAGCGAGTTTGCTTTTACGATCGCGAGACACGTGAGACATGAACACGCGAGAGAATCACTGCTCCGCATTGTCCTCAACGACCCCGATTTTTATTTCACATTATTGTGCAAGCTCGCGATTATCGAATTTCGTGAAGAATCGACGGGGATTGCTAGACGAGGACTTTCAGAAACCACGAGACGGTACAACGGTAAAAAGAAAATAAGAATTTTCAAAGTGGCGCGTGTTCTATTCGCTCCGTTTTTTTTTCTTTCTTTTTTTTCGAGTGTCAATCTCGGCAAACGACGTAAATTCTAGCCTTCCTGCCGGCTCACAAGTGAACACACACACGTACAAAGATTCGTGACTATTTGGAACTGAAGGCTCTTTCGTACACCGAAATAAGACACAATGGCCCTCCTGCATTGGCTTGTTGCGCAGCATCCCTTGTAACGAGGGGTGTGCGAGGCAACCCGAGGGGTTGCATTGTCGGGCTCTCTCGTTTCACGTAAAGCATAAAAAAAGAAATATACGAGTGAGCCACTATACGTTCGCACGAAGAAAAATGATAATGGCGCAAACAAGAATTAATTAAACAAGAAGTTTATACTTACAATTTATGAAAAATAAAATGAAGAAAAATTTGTATAATTATGAACCGCAAAATATCAAGCTAACAAAATTTATTTAATTATTCACAATATAAATTAGTAAAACGAAGTAGATGAAATTGATAAGTGAAACAAATTGAATAGAAAAGAGGAAAAAAGAAAACAATATTTTTTAAAAATTATATACGTGTGTTTTGATATGGAAGGGGAATATAATGGAAAAGATTTAGAGTGTGTGAGTTGATTCTTACACTGAGAAAAAATGTTGATTGAATGTACTAAAATTTTGTTGATTCAATAAATATTGGTTGAATCAATTGAAATTTTGTTGATTCGACAAAATTTTAGTAGATTCAATCAACATTTTTTTCTCAGTGTAGGAAGCTTATTCATATCGTTTTTGAAGGATACACACACAGGTGGTTCGTCCGTGTTCGTCCGACGCACACGCGCGAGCCCCTGGCTCCATGGACGAGAGATTGGCTGGTGGTATGAGTTCGTGCACGAAAGGGATGCTGAGCGCAAAATCAATAGTCACGTTTGTATTTCTTACGAATCCCGTGCATGTTTCGCTCACGTGGAGTTACAGTTTTACATCTCATCTCGTCCTTCCCTCTCTCTCTCTCTCCCGACTCGAATTATTATTTTTTCAATTATCGCAAAAATATTTCGCGCCACAGTTGACGAACGAAATCTATGAGAAATGAAAGTCGCGAAGCCCCGCTCGAGCGAACGCTTACGCGATTGTTTGCCCGAGCTCTGAACGATGCACTAGACGGGAACGAACGAACGCTTCGAAAAAAACCATTTCGCATCAACTTTTTCTTTAAATCTCGAACATTGCGAACAAAATGAGCATTATTTTGATTGTACTCCGGAAATATTGTCACGATACGATTTAAAATTATTTCCGATCTGTGTGACGGGGTCGATCGTATTTTTCAAAATTTCCAACGCGTCGTGTAAGATTGAGAGGATAACAGAGTTAGAGGTTTTTCGCGCGATATTTATTAATTTTTTTTTAATTCGGGATTTAAATATGGAACGAAGGTCAGCGATTGTTTGCGGGTTACATCATCCGCTCGCCGGCGATTCATCTCCGCACCGCGAACGAGTATATCTCGAAGTATTTTCCGTCCGTTTAAATCGGCACTGTTTTCACTTTATTGAAGGAAAGACGCGTAAAAAACTCGTTGCTTCATCGATGATCATCGGTGTATAGAGAAGGTGTCAATATTTATTCGGAAATTAAAGATTCGTATACCGGTGCGACCTACCTCACAAGACTCGTCGTTGTAGAATAACGCTCTGGGGTGCGAGAAAGGCCGGTTCTATACCAACCCCATTGCGACGCATGCGCGCGACCTTCCCTCCATCCACCCTTGCCCCATTCTTAAATTCTTTTTTCTTCCCGAAGACCGCACGAGATCCTCCGAATCGCGTGCAAAAAAACGTTGCATAATCGTTCTCGAGCTTTCGACGAGCTTTCAGAAAGATTGTGATTGGAAACGGAGGAAAATTGAAGCGCATCGAACAATGTATTTCAAAAATAAATCGTTTTACAAAATCTGTTTCGAAAAACTCGTGCCCGAGTTGGGGAAACTTTGTACAGTGTTTCTTTGTACAAAGTTTGATCGTTGACGGACGATCGACGTAAAGATCTATGATGAAAAATATCTACAAAATTATTCAAGATGGCGGCGAAAATCCGCCTCGCGAAATTCAGCATCCGCTGGACTTGTCGCTCCCGTAGTTCCCGATTACCGTGTGGGCGCCGCGACGGTTTCGCAGTTGTCGAGGCGAGAATTTGGGCTCTTGGTGTTCTATCGACTCGACGGTGCCGCCGACCGTGCTCGCGACTCTCAGCGCGTGGATCGACGCCTTGTTTCGCTTCGTTTCCTTCGAATTACCCAGCTCCGATGAGAATTTCGGCGGCGGAAACCAATTCGTTCCGTTCGATACCGAATGAATCTGCCGTTTCTTGCCGCATCGATCCATAACCGCGTCTATCGATATTTCCGAGCGTCGATCCTCACAGATCGAACTCACTTCGCTGTTGTCCTCCGGCTCTGTCAATTTCTCCGTCGTGAACACGCTTTCTAAAAATCTTAAAATTTTCGATTTTTCTTTACGATTTATAACGAAGCTTCTAAAAAATTAATTTTTTTTAATGCTTCCTCAAAAAATATTTTCTTCGAATATTATTTTACGTGCTACATCGTTTTTTGAGGAATTATCTTATATTAAATTTTACTTTTTTGCCATGGAGTCGCAGCGCGAGTTGCACGATTCCAAAATTTCCTGGACCTTCCTCAAACTCTCGTCGACCATGCTGCCGACCCGGTTTATCACGAGAGCGCACACGAGGCTCCCAAACGCGAGAAACATCGAGGCGATCCAACTGACAAAGCCCGCTGACGTTACAGGCTTTTCAAGAGGCGGAGGATAATAAGTTGCCCACACTCTCTGCCACCAGGGCAACAATACTTCATGATGCTCCAAATCCTGACGAACGCGTCATCCAAATTTTTTTAGTAAATATAAATCGACATTAAATCAAGATAAGATCGAATATACGCGATCCCGACTCACGTGATTCCAGTAGGTCGATATTTCACAGTAAATAATCCTCTGGAAAATGAGCCATAACCAGAGTACTCCGTTGATAGCGACCCAGCTCAAGCAAATCTTTTTCATCGTGTCAAAAATTGTCATTTTCGTGAAGAAAAACTGGCAACTTTGACAAAATTTTGAATTCTGACAAGTAATTTACCTGAATTAATTTGTACGGAAAAAATTTATCGGGGCTGATCGGGAGCCAAGCCAGGTTCGGCGTTTTTTTCCAGAGCACGATGCACATCGAGACAAGCACGACGAGGGACGGGAACGTGTGTATGAAATCCGGGCCGACCGCGATTTTGGCATACTCTCGGAAAACGGGATGGCGGAGGAACAAAATGTCGAAGGGTGCTGACAGGAAAGTCGCGATTTGATCGGAAATAGCACCGAGGCAGGCCATGTCACGAGTCAGTCGAAGATTCGCGTAAACGAAACTCTCGTTTGATAGAGAAAATTGATATAAATAAGAGAAAATAACGCGATATCGTCCCGTTCGCTATTTATCGAGCCGTTGGGACTTGACGTTACTAAAATAATCGAAGACGAGTCGAACTTCTTTTTTTCACAATATCAAGAACTTCAGACGGTTTTTTTTGGGATATATTACGAAACGTGAACGAGATTACGCAAAAAATATTTATTCACAAAAAAATAACAATAAAACTTGCGTCATTCTCGCGGTATTTTTCGTCGCGAAAATTCGCAAGATCTGTATAAAAAAAAAAGAGTCTTAAAAATATAATTTCAGGGTTAAGTTAGTATGTACAGCTTTATTTACAGGTATACTGAATTTCCAGTATAGTTTTTTTTTACGGATCTGCAGTCTCTCAGATGAGAAAATAATCAGGCCCGACGAAGGAGCCGCATTTCGGGAAATCCTGGGGAGGTTGGACCATGTCGCTGGGCTCGCCGACTTGGAGAATGACGTCAAGGCCGCGCGTCCACTCGAGAGCGTGCTCGTCACGCAACATCCAATAACCTTAACACACAATTTTACGTAATGATCGACCCGACCGCGAAAAATCTATTCCGAAGTTCAATTTCACGAGAGAAAATCGTGGGAGAAAATGCTCGGGAGTCTCGTGGGAAAAATTCGTCTGGATATAAGTCGCTCGTACGACTTTCGCCGAGAATTTCTAGCGTGATCGCCGTTACGTGCACAATCCCGGAGGGATTCAATCTCGTTTGCGGACGAGCTAGTGGAAAAAATACCTGGATTGTCGGCCTTGAAACGAAGAGCTACTGCCCCGAATTTCGGAACGACGATCGTGTCTTTGAGCGGGGGACACTCGAGATTCCGGGCGAACAAAATTCCTCGATCGTTCATCTCCGTAACGTCCCGCAGACTTCTGCTCTGACCGAATTTCCGAGCGGCCACGACGTGGAAAGCGTAACCATGGAGATGATAAACCAAATCCTCGAGTCCGGCTGAAAAAGCAATTTACTTTTGTTCAACATTGCTCAGAATTGGTCGAAAAAAATCTCACCTTGATCGAATAGAATGACTTCGACTGTGGAACCAAGCGGTATTTTCCTGACGTGGACACACTCGCAGGGAGCGATCGAATCGAATTTTCCCATCGCCCCTGGTCGCTTGCAGGGAGGAATCGAAGATTTACCCTCGTTTCCGAAGAGCTCGGGCGAGCAGAGAAGATTTTCCGAAGCATCGAGCCCTTGAGTCAACAAGGGCGACGACGGGTACGTGAACGTCGCGTTGTCGACGCTCAAAACTTTCGTCTCAACCTCTCCGATTCCTGATCACAAATTTCAAACACTTGGACAAACTTTCCGCAATAAAGTAAGCTAGCGTAATTGCAAATTATCCAGCAAGAGAATATTGCAAATAATAATAAAAATTCTACATTCGAGAATAGAGTGTTTAGAAAGTTTTTTAAATATAGCGATTCTTCAATTTTCTTCTCATCTCCTCGCAATCTCTAATATAAGTATCCTTAAATATAATATTGTGAAAATTTAATGGTGGAGACGAGAGAAAATTCCGAGTAGTTGAACTTTTACAAACCCATAAAATCTGCAGACCGCGTGCGTTGATTGATGGGCAAATAAATGGTGACGTCTGTTCGTGGGATGTTTAGCGGGGCTGCGAGAGGTTTCAATGCTTTCACTTCGGTGACACAAACGTTACCAAAAGTTCCGCACTTTTCAGTCGGATCGGTCGTCACGTGGAGCCTTTTATCAAACTTGACAAGCGATTCTTCATCCTCCGCTATTTTATTTTCGTCGAGGTCAACCTCCAGACTTCCTTTGTAATCAATAATAGCCGAACCAGTCGCTACGACGGACGAGCAGTCTTTCGACGTGTGAAAGCTCATTAAATACTTGGCGATTGGTTTGTTCGCTTTTAAAATGATGTCCGCTCTTTCGCCTGACAACGATAAGAATTTTCAACATTACCATACGAACTTTGCAACGACAAAACGTTCCCAAAAATTTTTTTTTAAACGGATTAAAAAATATGGAAAGCATAGTGAAAGGATAATCTGTCATATTTGTGTTCTTAATATTTTTTCAGGTTTTTTAAAAATATGTAGATCATTTTGTTCGATAGTAAGCAAAAAAAAAGGAAATGAGATCATGCAATCTTATCTGCTTAATATGTAAATGTGAATGTTTGTATGTTTGGATGTTTGTTACTCAATCACGCAAAAACGTTTGCAAGGATTTGAATGCAATTTGTCATAGAGACAGTTTTCAACGTCGATTTGAACATAAGCTACTTTATTTTACTCATCGTGACCAGATGGCAATGCAGAGTATGAAATTCTATAAAAATCGACCTATCAAGGGGTCATAACTTTTTTAAAAATGCATGTATTAACGTAATTCCAACGCCATTCGCTTAATTTTGCAAACATTTTTAAAAATCACACTGTATAAAGTTAATTTCGCCAAGAAAAAGGAAAGATATTGCTAATTGAAATTTTCATGGGTCCACGAGACCCAGTGTGACTCACCAAATTTTTAGAAAATTTTTATTTTTCGATTTTAAGAGCCTATTCGATCGGAAATTTCCTGTATATAACGAAAATGCTACTTATTCGGGGCGCAAACCAAGAATTCATATAGAATGAGCCAAAAAACTGACTTTCGAATCAGTTTTTCTATTACCGCGAGGGCGCGAAGCCTGCTAGTAAATATAAAAAATCAAAAAGATTTGCCCTTTTTAAAATTACAATTTTTTATATTACGTAATTGAAAATTAGATAAATAAAAATAGAAAGTTACATTTTCTTCAGAACTTTACAAAAAGGGTATTACTGGACAAACTTGATGTGCACAATTAAATTTTATCAGTGGATGGAAATATTTGTATACCAGTCGCTACGACGGATAAGCATTCTTTCGATGTGTGAAAGCTCATTAAATACTTGGCGATTAGTTTGTTCGCTTTTAAAATGATGTTGCTCTTTCGCCTGATAACGATAAGAATTTGCAACGTTACAATACAAACTTTGCAACGACAAAACATTCCCAAAATTTTTTTTTAAACGGATTAAAAATATGGCAAGCATAGTGAAAGGATAATCTGTCATGTTTGTGTTCTTAATTTTTTTTTAGATTCTTTAAAAATATGTACATCATTTTATTCGATAGTAAGCAAAAAAAGAAATAAGATCATGCTCTAAATATTAAAAAAACAAAAAGATTCGCCCTTTTTAAAATTACAAGTTTTTATATTACGTAATAGAAAATTAGATAAATAAAAGTAAAAAGTTATATTTTCTTCAGAACTCTACAAAAAGTATATTACTGGACAAACTTGATGTACACAATTAAATTTTATCAGTAGGCGGTATATTTATAAGTAAGTTAATGTATACAGATAGTGCTTTTTATATATCTCTGTAATAGTAATTGCAATTCTGACTGACAAATTGTTGAGTTATTAAATAACAAGATAATTCTCTAATTCATAAAAAGTAAGAACCATGCGTGTAAATCAACGATATGTAAATTTCAACGTCATTATTTATTACTTGAGAGGTGGATAAATGGGGGGGGGAAGATTAATGATGGAATTTGAAGATTTTTGAAAATACCTTTCGCCAGAGTGATCGACGTTGCTTCTTGCGCGGCGACGGGATGTCCGTCCAGAGTGATTAGCACTAGAGGATGATCCTGGACTGTGAAAGTAACGGGACAAGAGCCAGCACCGCCAGCATTGGCGAATCTAAATCGGTGTCTCCGACCTGGAACGACGGTGAATTTGGCCAAAGGCGTTTCCGGGCCATCCCTCTGTCTTCCTCGCCCGTTTATAAGAAGCGCTGCTGGTTTCTTACGAGCCTCGGCGCCCGAGCTTTCCGTTACGATACTGTGGTGCCAGGTCGAAACCAGAGCGACGTGATCGGGATCGTCTATGTCGTAGAGAGATCTGTGTGGCTCGAGCAAGTCCGCTTGTCTCACTATCAGTGACCCAAAAATCCCATTCGTTACGTCGGAAGCTAAAAAAAAACAAATTAATTGAATAAACAAAACAATTTCTAAATCAAATAGTCAAATTGTTAAACGCTTTAAGAATATATTGTGATCAAATCATTTTTAGCATAAAATACATCTAAAAGATTCTATCTACAATATCCGCATATAAAAAAAATCGAAACATAAAAAAATTGAAAATCTGATTTTGACCATTGAGCGTGCAAATATGATTATATGATTTTTTAAAATGCAACTCTTGAACCATTTAGTAAAACGATTTGATATTTAGTATACGAAATTTTGTCATATCCTTACAAATAACGTATGGAAACTGCATTTTTAATATTTTCAAAAATATTACTCATACATCCTTGGCACTTGGATAAAATGGGTTTAAAAATAATTACCGGAGTGAGCATGCCAAAGATGAGTTCCAGGTTCGGAAGCCCGGAATTTGTACTGGAAGGTCGTGTAACTTGGTATTGGGCATTGTGTGATCAAAGGAACACCATCCATAAACGGCGTCTCGATTTGCGATTGACCGCCCCAGTGAACAGCCGCTGTTTTGCCCGGCAAACGATTCACGACGTCCACAACGAGAATGTCATTTTCACAAACCTGATAAAGCATGGACGATCATAAAAAAACAATCCATAAATATCAATAACGTTCGATTTAGAGTATTGCACTTTTTTACCTGAATACTCGGTCCAGGCAGTTGTCTGTTCGCCGTCAAAATACCTCGTCGAAGTCCGTCGGCCGAGACGCAATGATCGGCCAAACAGGCGGTTTCATTTTTCGGACAATCACCGCAAGACCTGACAATACGTTTTTATCAATCATTCTTTTCAGCCGTATTTATATTCTTTTTTTTCTAATTATTATGATACAATAATGAAAAAATATCGCCAAGCAGGCACCGGGGCATTAATTGACGCGTAAAAGTTTTATCGCGCCGTTACACGTGGAAAAAATTTATTGAAAAATAAATCCTGAAGCTGCAAAAACGATTGAAAGAAACAAATTTCGTGCGATGTATTTTATTTTGCGATGTCGAGACGTTTCCTAGCGTCGTTTCTCTTGGCTCGCTCGATCATGTCTCAATCGCGACTTCTCATTGCCCCGGACGATATTGCGCAATTGCCTTCTGCACCTCGCAGCGAATCCCGCACAACCTAATGATGCAATCTCCGCAGACTTCTTTACGCGATTATTGCAGGCTATACAGATATTGTGCACTCGGCCAATCCGGTCGTTCATGCTATTACGTATTTTATGTAATATCTTTCGAGACTTAATTCGCACGTGCATTAATCTCACGCGTCACGAGTATTTAAGGGCTTCCAGAAATGATTGATGTTTAATTGTCACGCCACGTGTTTCATTCTTTCATTGAAATTTGTAAAGTCTACTTTTAAAATTACGACCTTAGCATTCGCGACATAAATATTATTTTTCCGACAAAAGTTTTTTCACCCTTGTCGCTGTTTTAAAATGAACGAAATTTAATTACTCACTTGCTGAGCGACTGAAAAACTTCCAGGGTCAACTTGACTCTACAAATCATGGGCCAGTCCAGATGATGGCATGGTCTGTCGCAGGACAGAAAAGTTTGCTCTGCAAAAGAAAGACTCTAATTAAGACTCTGCGTAAAGTCTCTTGGATTCGTAAAAACAAAAACGCCCTGTGTAAAAAAAAAATTGTTCATGATGAATTCATGAGAAGACGTCTCGTGAGACAATGAAGCAAGTTGTATAAACAAATAGGGAACCTGAAAAATCGTTCGATTAGAGTACCTCAAATGTTCATAGAAAATTTAGAAAACATTACATTCATGAAGTGTTCATAATACGTCCATCTACTATATACGTTCACTGTTTGTCCATTCAATGTTCCTGGAAATCGTTACATTTTTTTATACATATTCATATAAATTTACATATAGGCCACTTTAAGAAATAGATTTTCACAGTATACAATGTTTTATTAAACTTTTCACGACCGTATTGTCAAAATACATAAATCTACATTGTATAATTAAAAACTTAAGACACAAATCTTTCTTGAAATATAAATGTCAATATTAAAAATGAAAATAAATTTTAACACTGCACTATACACTCGCGATATTTCCTAGTTTTCATCGTTATATTTTCAGCTTTAATTATACAACTTTTACTGTTTTTTTTATAGTTTGAGTTATTAATTTAATATCCCACGAAAAAAATTACATTTTTCCGTAATGTCAACCTCATAACTGTCAAGAAAAACAGTAAAAATTGTATAATTAAAGCCGAAAATATACCGATGAAAACTTGGAAATTTCGGGAGTGCAGTGCAGTGTTAAAATTTATTTTGTTTCTTAATATTGATATTCATATTATAAGTTATGAAGTTTTTAATTATAAAGTGTATATATTTATGTATATTGACAATATGAATTCGAAAAGTTTAATAAAACATTGTATGCTGTGAGAAACTATTTTTTAAAGTGTCTTATATGTAAATTTATGTATGTATAAAAAAATTCAAGGATTTTGTTGATAATTGAATGGACAAAATTAGGGCCTGGAACGTTGGGAAGATTTTTCGCACTCGGTGAAAAACTTACTGGGTATGTAATTGCAAATGTGTAAAAAAGCAGCTGCTGAGAGTATCATTCCCAAAACGATGGAAGTGCGAATAAAATATGTGAAAAACGAGAGCCTCGGTGTTCTGTAAGACGAGGGCATTTCGCAGTCACTCACGCACTGTTGGAAAATCATGACGTCGACCTGCTCTGTTAATGCGTCGCTAACAAGGAGGTGGCATCGTTTCCTAGATCCGCGTTTAATTAAACAAAAGGAATAAAAAAACACACGGACGTCCGTTAAAAGCGAATTCCTTATACAATATATTAACGATATGATCGCGTTTGTGAAGAATATAATAAGAACTATTGATTAAGCAGCTTTCACTCTCTTTCGCGGACGAGCACAGAGCGACTGTACACCAGGCAGACTTTATTCGCCTGCCGGCTCGAGCCAAAAACTCATCCAACTTCTGGATCGTATTTGGGCCAAGGATAACTTCATCTTTTTACCCAAATTGTAGTCAAAAGTGAACGGCTATTGCACAAGCAATTTTTGGCCTCGAGCCCTTTTTCATTCTTTTTTTTTCACAATAAAACCATCATACTCGACTACACACGTAAAATAACGTTAAAAATTTGTTGATCCCTCGATAGGATCACGATATATTATTTTCAATGCTCATCGCTTTGAACGAGAGTGAAAATTAATTAGTAAAAAATAATTATTAGTTAATTATAAAAATAGTATAAATATTTCTAAAATATTATTCCAATCCGATTCACTAGATTCACAAATGTTCACTCGACGACAAACTAAATAAATAATCTCGAAGAGAACTCCCCATGTACATTGTACGACGATGATCAAAGGACAGAAGGAAAAATTTATTTTAAAAATCGATATATCGTAAAAGTAAAAGTATTGATAAAATTTATAAAAAGAAAAGGGATTCGAGAATATTTATTTAGGAATCGTCCCACCAGCACGTGTGATTTGTCACATCTGCACAAGTCGCGAAGTCGAACGCGGAACCGGCAAACACCGTAACCGACAGCGTACTGCGCCGCGATCGGGCAAATCGGTACGGGGGTCGATCTTCGTGCGTTCCTAAATGAAAGGGAAGGAGAAATTTTCTGTTGTACGGCAGTCATCGATTGTGTCTTAGATGTCGCAAGCTGACGATCCGGAGTTCACGCGCGTTTCTTCGATCAACTTCATCAGGTGGGGAACTCCCGAGGAATCGGCTTCAAGATGTCGCTAGATATTTACAATTTCGCTTTCGTTTTCGTCGAGCGTCAATATTTGTTCGAAGAAAATCACCTTCACCCGTGAAATTTCTTCTCCGACCGAACATTTTTTTTTCTCATTTCCTTTCTTTTTTTCTCTAAATAACAGGCCATTCCTATAAAAAAAAAAAGAAAAGAGCTTCCGTAGCAAAAGCGAAAGTGATCGTCGAAAGGAGGAGAGTCGTGCGCGCGAGAGAATTCCGATATGGTCAGTGACAGAACAAAAAAGAGTTTTGAAAAATAGCCATCAGAGGTGGACGAAAAGTGCTCGAATGTGTGTCAGGAGAGTGAAAGTTGCCTCCGGGACCGCCTAAACCCGTACCGATCATAATAATAACAATAATAAATAATAATTATCTACACGCGACGAATTTCCAGATTGACTAATACAAATGTGTAAACGCGTGTATACAAAAATTAGCATCGAACTAGTCGATCCTTTTTTTTTCCTCCGTCGACCCGACTCGCTCGATTCTTCGCGCAACTTTCGTCCGACCTTTCTCCTTTTAACACATCGATCTGTGGACCGCGAGCGAAACTGCCTCGCCACAATTTCACTTTCGCTGGCTAGGCTCGCGATGGCCCTGCATCGCTCTCTCCGCATCGTTTTCTGTTTCACTCCCACGGTGCCCTTTCTTCGGCACATCGCTCCCGATGCTCAAAGTCACGGAAAGAAAGCGCCGTTTCCACTGTTTGACGAAAAAAAAAAACGTCTCTGCACTGATAAATCGATGTCAACGATGAGAATAACGCGTTTCAACGTTTTTTTTTCTCCAAACACGAAGACAAAATCGTTCATTGGGAATTAAAACGTGATTCTGATTTTCCATTTTATGGTGAAAATTGCTCTTCAGCGTGATGGAGAAATGTATATTTTCCTTTGATTAACAAAATTTACGGACGAACCGAGGATACTTTCTACTGAATAACTTGCGCAATCTTTTTCGTCGCGATCTCTTCTCTTTTTTTCTTCGCTCTATCGACAATAAATACCTCGCTACAGCAAATCTACGCATCGCTTAACGGCTTGGGTTACGCGTGGGAAAACACACGTGACGTTCGCAAGCAGACCAAAAAGTAATACGTCCCGACCACGAGCCGTTGCATCCAAATTATCAGTTACTTAAAATGAGATAGCGCTTGTTTTAAGGTATAGTTCTAACGTGTTTCTACAGTACAAATGATTTTATACCATAATAATGGATTTAATTTTTAAAGATGTTCTTCAATGTGATGGTTAAGTGTGTGTAATATTTAAGAAGGCTTCGCTATCTAACGGCTGTACTCATAGTAGTTTCTTAAAAGTCTCGTCGTCACACTGCGTCTCTGCGTAGACCCACGAAAATTTCAATTTTTGACATTTTTCCTTTCTCTTGACGAAATCAACTTTATAAGGGATTATTTTTAAAGATTTTTTTAAAGATCTTTTTAAGGATAGTCTTTCTAATCGTAAGCCTCATCGTTAATTAATATTATGTAAATTTAAAGCAAATTTCATTATTTTTTATTAAGCACAACATCCTTAATCATCGAACTGTGCAAGTGCAATAATAATGTGTGAGAGAAATTCCGTCATACTTGTTGTCCGATGAACACACTTCATTCACGAACACTCATCGACACTTCGTGAAGTTTTTATACATTCAGAATAAATTTTTGAAAAGTCTTTTAACTTTTTTAGTGCTCATTGTTAAACAGTTTTCGCCCTCGAGAGAAGAGTGAAATTACGATATGATAAACGCAATGAAAATTTTTACGAGCCTCTGTGCGGAAAATAAAAACATAGATCTATGTTCTACCCAGCTTTCTAAGTATTCGATTATCATTTAAAGAGGATATCTATACGCTATGACTTTCTACACGCTCTGGGTGCAGCGGAGATCCTCGCGTTTTGTTTTATTTTTTTTTGCCAATCACATCCTGTACACGAGTTATTTAGCTCGAATTTATTTAGGTCAGGCGAAACAGGTTCGGCCGGAGACATCGGCGGCACTCGTAGAAAATGATTGCAGATTCGCAAAACGCAGCGAAAAAAAATAAGCATAAAATCAAAATATTTTTCCAAAATGTCACGAGCTTCACGTATACTATTTTTATATACGTATAAACCGTTCGAGGAAGAAACTAAAATACCTCAGACTTTCACCTTCCCGAGATTCTCACTTTTTTCTCCATTTTAGACGTCTCTATTATACGCAAACATTAATAAATCTTGTTTTCTCGTTTTTGTCCAATGAGAATCGGACAAAAAGTGAATTGCCTTTGATGTTATGTTTGCTGTTATAAATTACGGATAATTTTCTTTGCGTGATTTTTCCCCCGTCATTTTGAAAGCTATACGATTTCTATCAATTTTATTAAAAAAAAAAGGAGAAGCCTGTTTTGAATCGCGAGTGAAAAAATGAGAGATAACTCGAACAAATGTTGCCAACAAGTTTTTCCTTTATCGGGAATCTCGGTTTTCCAGAATCATCGAGGCGTAATGAAAAAATTAAGGAAAGAGGGGAAAGTGAAGAGGCATTACGGAATTATATTTTGCGCTGTCACGAAAAGATATTTCGCGCGTAATTCGTATTTTCCGCGTATACGCGCTCAAGCGGGCCTCGGTCCAATTCGCTTTAATTTTAAATTTAAAAAAAAGTCCATAAAAATGATTTCGTAGCGTATGTATATGATTTAATTCGAGATGTTGGAATCGGCCGGGGTATGCGAGTTGGATAGCGCGCCGACAGCTCGCCCAATCGCTGGCCAATTAATTCGCCTTATTATCTTCTGCTAGGCGAAGCAAGGAGCACTCGCGTGCGTGCCTTCGTTGAAAATAAAAGAAAAAGAGACGCGGCAGGTTCTCTCGCTTTCGCCCCAACGGCCAGCCGCGTTTCTCCACCGCAATTTTGCGCTTGTTGCAAAAAAAGAAAAACATCTTGCGAAAAGTAGAAATGTGCAAGATATTTAGCGCATATTTGAGACAGAACACAAAGATATAAATGCTTTCAGAAGCGTTTAAACGAATAAATAATTGTTATTATTTGGAAAGGAAGAAAAATCAGGCAGAAAATTATTTGATATGTGATCAGTGAGAATAAAATCGGTAAAAAAATCGTTTAGAAGAAAATCGGTAAAAAAAAGAAGAAAATCGGTAAAAAAATCGGTTATACGAATTAACGATTTTGACCTTACCTGGTACAGGAGTGAGATAAATGATGGTCGCGACGACCGAGCCGAGTCCGACGAAAATAGCGAACCTGAAGAACATAGCTGTGAAGACGAAGGGTCGAAGGAGACACGATATAGATCGGCGGAGGTCTCTCGTAACGGTTCACGGCTGAACGCTTTGGGCCGAGGATCGAGGTGAAATCGCACGGAGCATGGATTTCAAAGTAAAAGAGACGAAATTGACGCGAGTACGAAGCTCCGTCTGGTATCGCAGTCGCGAATACACTAGTGGTTCCTGCCATAGCGGCAAGTTCATTGCCAGAGAGAGAGTTGATCCGAGCGATTAAAAAAAAAAGAAGAAAGGCTCTTCCGTGTAGCATGCCATGTTCATGAGCTATACATACGCTATGATACCCAACAGGATAGCTAGAGAGTATGTATCGCGAAAAAATCGACATTCACCGGTTCCACGTGCCTTCCTTTCATTCTCCCACTTACTTGTCTCTGCAGAAGACATTTTTGTAGGTATCTAGTTTCACATTTATCTCATTACTGACCATAGGTATGGCTGTTTTGCATTATTGCTATGAATTTTTACCAGCATGCGTTCTAGCGAACAAAATATTTTATATATAAACATAAGTTCCAGAATAAATATTCGACTGAGATCAATATATAAATGAAGCTTCAAAAATAATGGGATTTCAAATGGCGAATGATGACCTTACCAACAATTGCTTTGACGTTTCGAACTGATTCTCAAAGATGACGCTGATTTCATAGGCAGTGCCATCTACGAGTAAGATTTCAAAGTTGATTGTATTTGCGAAGTTACAACTGGTCAGCTGTCGAAGCATCAATAAGTCAATTTGCAAATAATTATGCTGTCAAAAGTGTCAAATGAAATTTTTCTTCATAAACAAAGATATTGAAAAATAGGATTGCATTCAAAAGCAAAGGTTAACCATACAACATGACACAACCTAAGGTACATTGTTTAAATATTTGTAACTCTTTCTCTTTTAATTCAAATACACTTTTTTATATGTTTTTTTCATAATTACGTAGATTTAAAAAATAAGACAATATGCTTTAGTATTTTTCTCTATTTTCAATTTTTTTACAAAAGGGAATCATTGGGTGGGCTCAGCTCTCATCGACCTTCGAAGAGGCTAGAACTGCCATTCCCCGCAAGAAGCAAAAACTAGCGACTGTGGAAAAAGACTGTTTTTTAGAATCTGATATAATAGGAGTTAGAAAATCAAACAATGCGCACAGCCTGTCGAAATTAATAGCTGCTTGCGAGCCCGCTAAAAGATCTGATCTTTCAATGAGTAGACAAAAACAAAAAGAACTTGATGACTGGTTTGTCAAACATACTTGTACTGAAAAACCAAGAATTTTGCTACTAACCGGTCCTTCTGGCTGTGGAAAAACTGCTGCGTTAAAAGTCATCGCCAAAGAATACGATTATGAAATTTTAGAATGGATCACGCCACCTGATTCTTTGCCTGACGAAAGCTGTAAGTTTTGGAAAGAACAAATATTAAAATTGCAACTAAAGAGGCCTTGAACATTTTTCGAGCCATCAGAAATTTATTTGCATGATCGATTACTGTACAAAAGAGAATCATTTAATTGTACCTCTTTCCTTTTAATGAACACCAGATAATTTCTCTCGTCAGAGCGACAAATTTTTTGACTTTGTCATAAGAGCAACAAGATATAATTCTGTTTTTGATACAAATCGTCGACGATTATTGTTAGTCAAAGATATTCCAAATGTGTACCTGATGAAGGAAGATATGTTCTTCACATTAGTGGAGTAAGTTTATATTTATGAAACATCAGTCAAAAGGAAAAAATTTCGCATTCTAATTGAATGTACAATTTTTCAGAGATTACTTTCAATATGGCAAAGAACCATTTGTCTTTATTTGTACTGATGGTAGCGATGCAAAAATACTTAAAACATTATTTCCTTCGCATATACGAGAAAGATATCACATCGATCACATTCGGTAATTAATCAAAATGATTAAGAATTCAATATTGAGCATAAATTTTTAGTGTTTCATTGTATTTTCCTGTTAATTAGAGTCAATTCAACGACACAAACGGCAATGAAAAACATGCTTAAGCGAATTTCTGTAATCTTGAATTCTCGAGCGAGTCAAATAATTAATGTCAAGCAGAGCAACATTGATGAAGTTTTGACGCACAACATTGGTGATGTAAGAAGTGCCATATTAAATTTAATCTTCAATTCGCTAAAAGGTTCGTCTCGTAAATGTATGATTGAATATTCATTGGGCACATTTTACGAAATCTATATTTCACATTCTCTTTGTCAGTTCCTGACGGGAACCGTAAGCACGGGTGCGAGAGTCGAGAGGACAATTTGGGTCTCTTGCACGCGATTGGTCGTGTCATTAATCCGAAGCGTAAGAATTGAAAATAATTTGAAAAATTAACATCAAGCTTTTAAATAAATTCGATAAAAAAATTTTAGGTATACAAGCTGATGGTAAATCGAGATTCGTTCACGATCCTGAAGAAATGGTCTCATATTTTTCGTCCCAATCTACGACGTTCCTTAATTTTCTTCAAGAGAATTATATGAACACTATGTGTAAAATTGATGAAATCGATGCTAGCGCCGACATTTTGAGCCTCAGCGACACATTGTCTCGTGGATGGCAGGTCAATCGATTTTCATTTTTTTATCTTTTACTTTGATTTTCGATATCTAACAAGAAATTTCCATCGCATTTAGGATCCGAATTTATGCAAGTTGAATCTCTCGTTCTGTATTCGCGGTATTATGGTCAACAACAAGACACTTGTAACTGGCTGGAATCCAGTACGAAAACCACATTTTAATGAAATTACACTGTAAGGAAAACTTTATTAAATTTTCCGAAAATCGTCGAATTTATTGCACAATCTAAATTAATACTTACACTTCCAGCTCGAGAAATCTTGCAACCGCTGAGGAAAATTTTTACAAATCTCTGATACGCCCAAAAGAAATTCAAGACTTCTCTAATATCGACAATACAATAATAGAATAACTCAAATAAGGATTTTAGATAAAGATTGAAATAAAATAAATGTCTTTCGTTACTTTTCTAAACGCTCCGAAAGTTTATTTGACCCTCGATTTATTTTTGGTTTCGCTCAATTCGAACGGTAAAAGTACAACAATCAATGCCACACACCGTAGAACTTAAGTAGCTTAATCGATAGCCATGTAAAACTTGACCCAATATGGGTCCCGGATAGACGTTTATGTTTTCAATTATTCATTTTTGATTATCATCCTCTTTTTTATCTTTATTTAATGTTAGCTATATTTACAGATATCGCCAAACTTATTTTTTCCTTCACACATCCTTATTTTGTAAATATATACGTGTATCCAATATATTTATATACGAGGAATGCATAGATTAATTAAAGTATAATCATAATACTGCATTTTGAAATGCTACCGGAACTTTTTTTTATTCACACATTAATCAAGAAATATTTATTCTCCACGATTTACACATCAGTAATTCTTTTTTCTTATTTGCTTGGGAGAGAAGAGTGGAGATACGTTTTTTTTTTAAATTCTCTTTTGCTTTACTTGCAGTCCCGCTTCTTTACTTTACACTTTACGAATTTCCACAATCTTTATCCCCATCGTAAAGTATCCGATTTAGAGGCGATCGAGTTCTCGGAATGAAATTCATTACCCTTCGATCCGATATTGGAAAGGATCTGAGATACGCGCAGTTGAAAAGTTTACTGAGGAACATCGACGAATGCAGGCTTTTCTTTAATACTTTTATACGATTATGGATAAATGGTGTTTGGACGACGACAGGTCTCGTTGCGTCTTCGAATAATCTGAAAAAGTGGGCGAACCCGCATTCGAACATTGGTCGGTCTTCTTTTGAGATTTTAGCATTTAATCGACACTTTGAAGACATTTATATAGTCGGCGAGAGGAGCCAACTCGTAGATTTCCTCGAAATTTTTTTTCTTTCTTTTTCTTTCATTTTTTACGAGAGAATGCAAGAATTTCTTTTGCCCTCGGAACGCTCGCGGATTTGCTGCAAGTGCTGTAACTGGGCCGGAGAAGGAACGTGGGCGCTGCTGCTTCGAGAATTCGAATGCTGAGGCGGCGGCAACGACTGACGGCGTCGTCGCCTCAGCGCCGGGCTCAGGTTGTACTTCATTTTAGCCTGCAAAAGAAGCTCCTTGAAAACTTGACTTATGTTCACATTCTGCTTCGCTGAAACCTCGACGAAACCGTTCTCCCATTCCGTAGTCACGAGCTGCCTCGTTCTCTCACTGCTCACTGCAAACTGCAAGCATAATTTTTTTTATTTCGTAAATATTTTTACTACTTCGTTGGTATAAAATTCATAAATATTCTTTGAAAGATTGTACGACTTTATTTACGACGTATTGGTATACGGTCAAATAAAAAATATTCTTAATTTTTCTGACGTTCAATGTCACTTGCGAGTTTGAGTTCATTAATAAAAGTTGTTGCAAATTGACTAAAGAAGAATATACTCGAAATTCAAGATTAACCATGGTATACTTGCTAAATGATTTTTTTAATTTTGTCAGTTTTCTTACTCTATCTTCTTTTTTTTAATATTCAAACAAAAAAATCTATTTTAAATTCATAAATTTTAAATAATATTTCTAGTTAATAAATACTTGAACGTTTGAATATGTAGAATATCCCAATAGTTGGACAGCAAATCGACGTTTACCGTATATAAAAATTCTTGCAAAATTTTAAAATGTTTCTCATATACAGCACAACAAGTTCTGATTTTGAATAATAAATATCTTGACGTCTATGCGATGAAACCCTTAAAAATTTGTTTCACGTGTATTTAGATCACATCTCAGAATATTTTTACAAATTTTAATTTAACAATCTGTCAATGTTCATATTTTTGACGAAAACTACCTTAAGGATTTACTAATGCATACAACCTCTTTCAGAAGTTAAAAATTAAAACGAATTTCTTGTCATGTTGTTTTACATAACACTTGACAGTTTTTAAATAATTATCAGCATTTGAGCATTTTAAAAATTATTATTTAGAGAGATAACGAGAGATTATCCTTCTTGATCGGATTAAATATCGGATAATGAATTTCATCTAATGAAGTGAAGATCAGGGAATCGCATAATTATTGATTAACGGATTAATGATGTTATGCCGCACACGAGTACAGAGTGATTAGAATTCGTATAATTCTCATTCGAAACTGATAGGTACAGACGATAGTGCGAGCGAAATTACGTGACGAGCTTCGAGATCATTCGGTGTTTGCTATTTAAACTAGTCTTGACAATAACCTCGAAATATCTCCTAACAATCCCAACGAATAATCTCTTCTCGCTCCGGATCATTTTCGTTTATACGCAAATTTCGTCGCCGCAAAAATAATTTTGATAATAATCATTGCATTAAAAAATACTATTTTTAACAATTATTTTTATATTTTTTAGAATGATTATAAGACACAATATATTATTGAATTTTGAACTTTTTTTGTAAACTTTTTACAATTTATAAGTTGTTTATAATTTGGTAATTTTTTAAATGTATTGATTAGCGAGGTATTCAAATTAACACTATATTTCTCGATTGATTAGGAAAAATTAAAAAAATTATTTAATTTTGTACGATTTGAAAAGCTTTTATGAACTTTTTACAATTTACAGATCTTAGCTTAATTCAGTAATTTTTTAAATAAATTGATTGGCAACGTTTTTAAGTAATAACTATTTCTCGATGAAGTGTAGGAAAAATGAAAAATATACCTCGATGCTCCTCTCGTCATCGTTCTCGTCGAGGTCGATCTTATTCCCAACAACGACTATGGGCACTGCACCCTTGGTATTCAAAATCTGTTGTCGAAGAGCTATGACTTCTTCGAAAGTAGATGGCTCGTTGACGTCATAGACGAGGACAAAAGCGTCAGCAGATTTAATAGACAATTCCCTCATTGCCGGGAAATCGTAAGATCCAGACGTGTCAAGAATATCAAGCGTTAGTTGAATCCCGGAAACATTAAAATCCCCGTGATGCATCTCTTCGACCGTTCTCTTATACTTCGAGGAAAAACTGTTGTACAAAAACTGGCTTATAATCGCCGTTTTTCCGACCTTGGCCGCTCCCATGACAACGATTTTGTACCGGACGAGACCGTCCACTGGTTTTACCCCGGAATCCGATTCGGAGAGTCTTTCGCTTCTAAACACATAAAAGCAGCGAGAAAAAGATTTAAGTTGAGGTCGTTCCAGCGACGAAAGTAGAAAATATAAAACAAAATCCTGAATACCCAAAATAAGTGCAAGAAATATAAATCTATACATCGAGGTGCTTCGAAACGAGAGCGGAAGATAAAAAAAAACGTAAAATGTAAAGAAAATCGAAAAAAATATATATACTACGCGTTAAATGCTGAAAAGTAAATTTACGTAAATTTACGATTCAACATTGGAGAAGAGCTTTTAATGTTTTGACAAATTGCGACCATCGTCGATTCAGTCTTGAAATACTTTGGGGAAAATCCGACAAAATCCACCCGGGGGCTAAAATTGAAGTTAAATTCTGTAATTACGAGCACCATGGTGAAAAGAGCGATTATTCAAACGTGATCGTACGTTCGACGCTCGCCAGGAGTGGAACAAAGCCGAGAAGATATTCAAATCGATCGGAGTACGATTGCGGGAGCACGGGGATTAGAGTCAAGGATGAAAAGAGAGAGAGAGAGAGAGAGAGAGAGAGGGATTGAAGAACGCAGCGTTCCAGAAAGGCTCGAAGCAGCCTTGCGAAACGTAGCTGAATTTGCCTCAATTAATTAATTAAGGCAGCGAGCAAGTGGCGAAGTTCGTGGGTCGGGAAATTCCAGCGAAGCTCGGTGACAGCGGGCTGACGGAGAGAAAAAGCCGAAGGAGCAGACTATGCGCGGAGAAACTCGGCAGGAGGGCTCGAGAGGGTCAGAGGAACGTCTTTGGATTACGAGAAGCAGGCCTTCGCAAATCAAGTACACTCTCTACACACTCTCTCTCTCTCTCTCTCTCTCTTGGATCCCATTTTCTCGCTCTAAGATGCTTATTCCGACATATCCGTCGACTCTCCTCGTCAACTTTGCACACTCGCCGGGGCAATTACACCTCCAAAGATAAATAACGCATTAACCGCGCACTGAGAGAAAATAATGGTACATTTTACTATACGCAATAAATGAAAACTATACTAATTGTTATGCAACTAATTATATTTTATTTAAATTCTATTCTATAAATATACTTTGTTTTACGATAAAAATATATTTAGTTATTATAAAATAATCAACATAGTTGTCGCTTTATGGTAAAATCTAATATCGTGATTTCTCTCAGTGTATAACGCTCTTACCGCGCGTTTTCATTTATCGAATTTCATTCAAGCTGTGTATACACGTGTATACTTAAAAGTGTTATAAATATTGCCCGTCCCTCTGTTTTCGCTAATGGTATAGTCCGCGATGTACTTTAATTATCCGTTTTCCGAGTACATTTCGCGACGCTCGAAGACCGGGAGGGAAAAGCGGCGGGGGCTATCTCCCGACGGGGAAAATAACGAGAACGGCCAACTTTTCTTTCCGCGCTCGGAGCCCCCGCATTATCGGCCTTCCGAGGAAACATCGCGTCTCTTATTACTACGCGCCCGACAAAGAAACAACTCTCGCGAAAGAGCGAGCGCGAGATTAAAGCCCGGGCTACGGCCCGAGCAAAAGGCACTCCAGGATAAAGGATGAGGCTAAATTAGAGAGACGAGCCAGAGGTGAACCGGCAATGGAAGAACGATAAGTCGGGGCGAAGGCCACAAACGCCCTTCCCCAATGAACCTTCGATCTTTATTTCTCGCAATTTTAAAAACTTTTTTTCTTCGGAATAACTCCTGAGTTCGTACCCCGACAAGAACGATTTGAAGAAATAAAAAGTTATCTATTCTTTGTTAAGGATTTTCTGTCCAAAATTGATGTATGATGTAACTTTTTTGCAAACTTTACATATTAATATAAATAATGTCGCACGAACATTTCATAACGTTTTTCTCCCACACAAAGTCGTTTGAGAGTAAACATTTATTAAGAAAAGTTGCTGCAAATCAACTGAAGAAAAACATATTTAAAATTCAAGCTCATTCAATGACAGGTCTACTTTGTATGTTGAAATATGTTGAAATATCAAAAATAAAAGCGCTTTGTTAGCATGATTATTTTTATTTTATGAAACTTGATATTGCCAAGTTTGCAAAAAAACTTAAATGTACTAAATAATAACTTAAATAACGCTTCAAAATAAATCTTTCATTGATATCAATATTATTGTTACATTACATTGTAATAATCGTAGTAAAATTTTGTAAAATGTAAGAAGAGCTACGAAATTTTTGAACGGTATGGTACGGACTCAATATTATCCTTAAGAAAGTCCTGTTTTAAATCCCAATCATCCTTTCTATGATTTTTCATGCGACTTTTCCAGTCCGCGATCTTTCGACTTCTTGGACGCTCCGGGCGAGAAAAGTGCGTATAATGTTCTGACCCTTGTAATAATCTCCTTTTAGCTTTTACCCGGCGGGTCTTGGAAGGACCTCGTGTATGTAATTTGCTACGAGGCCTCGATGAAAGGCGCGAGAGCGAGGAAAAAAAGTAGAAGAAGTAAAAGATGATGGCGAAAGACGAGGGGAGCAAGGCGCGTCTACGGTGGTTAAGGAGTTTACGAAAAGTTCCATGTTCGCTCGAATCGTGGGGAGGATTATGGCAAGACTCCCTGCATCTTCCATCTCCGAGTAAAAGCTTAAGCTTTCGAGGCTTCCTTCCCAATACTCCCATATAAGAGCCGAGGAAAATAATCGCCGTTTCCTTCCACGATGCACGTCGCATTAATTTTTTATTCAAGAAACGAGCAATAACTTTTTGAGCAACCAAAGTCAATGAAAAAGATTTAAAAAATTAATTCCCCGTTCCCCTTTTTTGACTTCATTTATATTTCAGGAAGTGTTTGATGAATCGCCCATCGAAAAATTATACGGAGAAAACACACCCTCTTCCTTCTTGACTCACCGAACATTTTTCGTTGAACTCTCCTGCTCCTGACCCTCTTTAAGCGAGGATGGCTGCAGGCTGAAACGCCTGCGGAACTGATGGCGTCCCTTCATCATCGAGTACCAATCCGGCCCTGCAAAAAGCAAATACGCCACCGCATTTGAAATATAAAATATAACATAAATTTATTTCACAGGAAAACAAAAATAAAGTGTTTATAGTATACACGCTTTTGAAAACAATGAAAATAACGCCTGTAACGATAAAATCCTCTATATATGAAAATAAGCTGCTGTTGTATGCGCAGTATATTTCGAAAGCTCGCCAAACAAGTTGCGAAACCGTCGACGAGTTTACGCGGAGATTGCGGTCTGGTGACCGGAAATGAAAATTATCGAGATTGTCCGGAGCATTTCGATCGTGAGAGCCAGACTTCCTGAGTGACAAATCGTCGAAAGCCGCGAGCGATTCGGTGAATTTACGAAGAGAAAAATGAGAGTATATTCGTCAAAAAATGAGCGTCGAGTTGTATTCGAGGGAAATGCTGAGAACACGATGGCCCAGTCTGTATGAATCCAAAGTTATCAGTCTTCCGGAACGCGTATACAAACGCTCCTATTTCAACGTTTTCGCTCGGACTTTTTTGTGCGCCGCTTCTCCCTAGAAAGCGCGTAACACACGAGCGATCCGTCACGAGCGAAAAATATATATTTTCCGTCCTCCATGTATACGCGCGTATAACGAGTTTGTACGCTCCCATAGAGCTCGGAGGCCTCTCGGAATCGGCCTCCATTTCTGCTTCGCCAAATGGAAAGATTTCATTTCGATTGTAGAATTTTCATACCGAAAAAAAAGTCCAATTAAAAGATCTCGAGAGGATGAGGGTGCATAGATGGAAAGGGCGCGTTTCACACGTTGGCGTTTGTGTTTAGGATTTTGTTACAAAATGTTGAAAGTAAATTTTAATAAAATAATAACAATTACAATGACAAGATTGTTATTACATAACAAGAATGTGTTGCAATAACAATGTTGATGTTGGATCAACATTGTTATTATACTATTTTATGTATGTTTTAATTAATGTAGTAAAATTTCGTAAAATTTGAGGTCGAGCTCCGAAACTTTTGAACGAAATAGAACGTACTACAGATAATATAGATATCCTTGTATTAAAAAAAGTAAAAATGAACATACAGAATAAGTATATAGAGAGATCGCAAAGTCTTTCTTTGAGAATTCGCGAAATATTAATTCTGCTTGATATGAGAAATTATTATTGTTACAAGGACGATCGCAATGCACTCTTCGTGAATATTGCTGATGAATTTTCCTTTCTCGATTCGAAGAAAAAAAAGCGAAGCGTTTTCCCAATGGATATTTTCCATTACACGCAAAGTACCTGCCGGGCTTTAAGTGCAACAAACGACGATATCACCCTCGCTCTTTTCTCCGGGAGAAAATAAATGAACCCTGTGAGAGAGCGGGACAAGAGAAAAAGATTTTACGCGGCCGTGTGTATTATTATTTACTGTACGAAGATGCGTAAGTTGATCCTTGAACGAGCAAGTTCTTCAGGTCGCAGAGAACGTGAAAACTTGTTGATGGAAAAACGACGGAGGTGCTTAGAAACTTCTTTTTTGCGAAATAAAAGTGATACTATTGGTGAGAGCGTGTGTGATGAAAAAAAAGCATAGCTTGTCGAGAGACACATGAGCACGTTCAGAAAAATACAGAAAAAATATAACTCAATCCTCTGTTCCGTGTTCATTCATACGATTTTTCAAAAAAATAAACGTTTACGTGGAAACTCCGGAAAATATAAATTCTCATGCACGATCGATCGATATTTCAAATATTCCAAAAAAATGTCTTGAAAGTTGACCTACTTCGCCAACGCTGTAAACTTCGTTCGCGTCGTTTTGCGTATTTTTGAAATACTGCGTACGCGTTTTGTACCGAATAAAATAAAAATTCATTCTTTACTACCTTTTAAACTTATTCAACTTCCATTCATTCGGCAAAATACGCTTCATGAACCATTTCATTCAGGATCCATTCAAGAACGCTTCCATGATTTTCATATTAAATCCAGTATAAAAATGTCACTTATTTTCATTGAATTTTCTGTCGGAGCTCAATATATAAGCGCAAATCTTATATAAAAAAAGACATGAGGCCTCCAATAGAGCGTAATTGGAATTATGTGATGTTGTATAAAGTATGGGCCTGGAAGAACAACAAAATATCAATTCAAATATATCATAAGGAAAAAGTGGCCGCATTGTTGCTCGTAACTGTAAAAAACATAAACTATAAAAGATTAAATAGTAAAAAAAAATATAAAGAAAATACGATAAAATAAATAAAGAGAGAAAAGAGATAGGAAATAAATCAAGAAATAATTGAAGAGCTGAAAAAAGATTTCTGACTCGGATATAAATGTTTAGGATGAAAAATAGATTCGTGAAAGGTCCACAAGAAGAATTGCACCCCTGAAAATGGCACGATGTGTGTATCGTGAATCTTTCATCGATCGTTTTTCACTGTGACTAAAATATCTGTTGTTCACTTCCGATACTGTGAAGTGTCCCGGGGATCGTCGCTCTCTCACCCCGAAACCTCAATTTGCATTTTAATTGCGCCACCCTCGGCTGGCAGTGCTCCGAGCACCGAGCCTGTTTCCTCGTTGCATACGCGAGATACATCTGTAGCTATTTTCCTTTCGAGAGAGCATCCAATCATACGCTATTTTATTCTCTAAAGTTGCCTCTGAAATGCTTGAAAAATGTTCTCGAGTCGCTCCATTGTGTCATTTTGCTCGTCGCATTTGGTTTTTTGATCGCGAAAAACACACATATATATATTTCTGTAAAATATAAACATATTTTTAAGTTTTTATTCTGCTCGTATACAAGTTGGTTTTATTAACTTTCGTGGTAAGAAGAGAAATTGATTGGCAGAAATGATCGACTTTTGTGGCATGTTATTCCAAAAAAAATCAGGAGCGAAACGCTCTCGGCTGAATTTCTCCCCTTGCTTGTAATCCCTTTGTCTCTCTTTCTCTCTGCTTTTTCTTCCGACTCAATTTCTCTTATTTCTTTCGATTTTTGTTCTTCGTACGTGTCTCCCGGGAGTCACGTACAATCAGACAGGCTGGAAAACCATGAGCAAATACAGTAAGAGACGAAATTTCCGACGGAAGTTGAAGCTTTTACCACATTCATCAGGCGGCCACGTGAATCTTGTTTCATAACCGAATTAACCAAAACTTTTATCGGTCAATATTCCACGAGAATGCGTGTGCCCGAGCTATTTTTTCGTCACACCGGATTCCCTATCATCACCATGTACCCTTACAAAAATCAACCGAGGGAGAAATAGCGCAAACTTTTCTTGTACAAGAGAAGAACATATAATACATGTGGCCTGCAAGTTGAAATGTTTCGATAGATGTTTTTTTTTCTGGGATGAAGATATTTTTCGTCTTTTAAGGTAGTTCTATCATAAAATCGTTTTCTTAGGATTTTATTAAAAATTTGCAAAAACCTTCTTTAATACAATGTTCTTTAATGCAATTGTTCTTGAAACAATTTGCAACAACTTTTCTTAATAAACTTAAGCTCAAAAACCACATGGTATGGAGATAAATTGAAATAAAAACTTTTGACTTGAATGTACCTATGTAGAACTATCTTAAGAAATATATCACGTGATATTATTCGATTTAAACTTCTGCATAACTCGTCTATGTGTGAAAGATAGCGGGACAAGCTGAATACACAAAAAATTATACGACGCAGAAGTTTTTCGATAAATTTTCTAATTTGGGAGAACGAATACTGAAATTTGTGTCATTGGCGACTAATATAATATTCGAAGCTGCTCTCCCGAATAATTTCCAGTCGAGAAACTTTGAACTTTGTTCCTCGATTAAACACGATATTGACCAAAGGGTTTACTGGGCGATTGACTGTGAGAGCAACAGGTGCGGTAATTGACGCGGAGGGCTTATCCAGAAGCTGAAAGAGAAAAAGTAAAAAATACCAATAAGCCACCAAAAGTAGAATTTATTTTTAATTTTTTAATTGAAATTTAACTCGATTTAGGATATAATGAAATTGGGACGAATTTCTAGTTATTTCTGATCCATCAAATTAAAGCCAAATTGGAGTGGCCTGAAAATGTTATGGAATAGCTATATATTTTTTGACGTTATCACGTTACAAAATAATTCACCAAACGGTTTCAAATTTCCAAAATTTTAATTTTCAAAATCTTAACATTTTAATTTCAAAAAACATAGTTTTTACAAAATTGGAATTGTTTCGTAATGAAACGATTCATGTTAAGTACTTTAAAGAATGTCAATTATAGAAATCATATAAAAAGTGTGCTTCGGGAGTTTCTTAAGCTATAGACGCAGTTTCAATTGTTTTTTCCTTAGTCCAGTAATAGTAAAATCACCAGATTAAATTTATTACAGATAGTTTTCTGAAAAACCATGTAAATATTTTTCTACTATTTTAACTAAAATATTAAAAATTTCGAGAGTGATCTCGATTTTCACATGGTGAAGCTTTATTCTTTAAATTCAATCCACACTTGCATGTAATGCTAAGGAACATTAGGCAAATTTTTATAATAAAATTACCAAGTTTATAAAAAAAAACTTCACTAATTTTTATGAAAAATTTTCTATTATATCATACGAACCATTTCTTCAATTTTCCTTTAAGAGCTTTAATATTTCAAATGATCTTTTCGTAGTTTAAATTCAATCATTTTTAATGTAATTTTGTTAGATTTGTGGCAATGACGGTCCCCTGAGCGAGCACGTCCTTGAACTTTGTTCCTCACTTTTAAACTCAATTGATTATATTTCTTTATATCGTATTTGTACTTATATAGAGGTGTATTATACACCTAGGGCACTCAGAGATTTACTCACGAGTGAGACGCCTTAGAAACGTGAATTTTCGTGAACTTCGCCCCACTGCGCTCTCTGCAGACGCTGATCGATTCATCCCAATGCCATTCATGACGTTCCGTCCTTTGTTCTTCTTGTAAGAAAAGTCGAAAGTGTCGTCGCTCTATTGGAATTTTATCGATACCGTGCTATACACTCTGAGACCCGAGGGAATAAAATTCCCCGAGACCCTTCGTCAAGGCTGCGAGAAAAGTAGTTTTTTTTTCTCGTACAAAGACTAAAAACTTTAAAACTTTCTCGTAGGTTTCCTAAATTTATGGTACTTTGAAATTTTGCTCTTTACAGACTTCACCCTGTACACTCGTAATACCTTTGTGGATATTCGCAAAAAATAAACACATATAATACATGTTTGTCATAAAAATTAACGTGTACTCTATAATGAAATTTCACAGTTTGCGAGACATGAATCTTGTAAATGATCAACACCTAACAGAAAGAATATGATATAAATTTCTGGAATGTTTCTCTACTTTTAGAGAAACTTTTAGACTTTTATCAAGAATAAATATCACGATATCTACGAGGTGAAACCTTTTAAAATTTAATAGACATATGCAGATCATCTCAAAGACGGTTTCTACAAAAAGTTTTAAGAAAATCTGCCAAAGTTCATTTTTCAAGAGAACTACCGTTTTTAGTGTGCACAGTAAACTTTTTGCATCTTCTAAGAAACGTGGAATTTATAAGTATTGTCGAGACAACGATCTCGGGATGAGATGCTGATCTGCCAAGTTTTCGTCGCGCCAATGCATGACCCAATGACCTGACGGGATCTCTACGGAATCCCGCCAATGTATCTTGAGAGAAGCGGATAGGAAGTATAGACTGGCAGGGTTGATATATGCGACTGGGTCACCGATCTTTACTCGCATTATCCTCTGCTTTCTTGGCTCATCCGTAGATTCATTACAGAGATATATTCCAGAAGCACCGTGAAGCCGGAGCACGAACGAGCATTGATGCGAAAGGGAATAAAAATAAACGAATGTCCGGTTGAAAAATCGTACGGTCTCGACGAAAAATATGATCGTAAAATAGAATAGAAAGCCATCAAACATTTCATTACGTTTTGGGATCGAATTTTTTCAAATATCTTCCTCTGTTTTCGCACGAAATTCATTTTTGGGAA
Source organism: Cremastinae sp. A BG-2022a (assembly GCA_030522545.1). Classification (NCBI taxonomy): domain Eukaryota; kingdom Metazoa; phylum Arthropoda; class Insecta; order Hymenoptera; family Ichneumonidae; species Cremastinae sp. A BG-2022a. The sequence goes on along the minus strand of JAPYYW010000148.1, from coordinate 2,565 downwards.
AACGGGGTCGCACCTGGACCATTTAAACGCAACGCTGGAAGCAACGAGAGCTTTTTATATGTTACGTTTATTAGATTTTTTTCGTCCTCGACGCTCCTGCAACGTGTCCCCGACTCTCATTGTATCTTGTTATCTCTTCTCCTTCTCTCTTCCTCCCTCTCTTTATTTCTGCGAGAAGCCAACGATGCCCGGGCTTTTTCCCCTATAACGCGAAGTGGAACAACGACCGGAAACTCGGTCCAAGTTGGTCGGCTCCCGTCCGTCGGTGACTTTATTACGAGCTTATCGTACGTAGCGCGCCAATTTCCGCAAAAATCGAATGCAACTCCTTCATATATGAAAGAAAATTTGTCAATTTTTCTCCTCGTCCCTCTTCCTTTCTTTCAACTGTTTCGCCCGCTTTTATATTTATTACAATTCGCACGAACGAAAATGAGGGAAACATTGACCGTCCACTGGCATCCCTTTTTGCTTTTCGTTAATTATCTTTCTGGGGAGCCTTTGAACGATGCTTCCATTACCGTACACAGCCGCATTTCTTCTTTCACAACGAGTTATGATGAGCGTGGCGAAAGGAAAATAATGAGCGCCATTAAAATATCAATCTTGAACTTTTATTACTGGGCGAAGAGATTGTCACAGCGAACAATGCAACGTCAACGAACATCCCACCCCCACTTTATTTTTCCTGCACCTCTCGTCAATTTTCTCCTCCGTACAGGTTCGAGTTTCATTATATTTCCGCAGGTATCTCATCGTCGAGACAAAGAATAAAATTCTGTATCGGTTATTCGTCGCCGACGGGGCTTTCGCGAGGGCGAGGCACATCCAAGTCGATCTTCCGGTTCTTTATTTCCGATCGCACTCTGTTCACTCGCTCTGCGAAATTCTATCGACGGGCTGGCATCAATTTTTCAAAATTACTCCCGTCACAAGAGGGAAGTGCGCCTGAATTTTCCGAAACTCATTTCATAAATTTGCGAGTCAGTGTGAAGTCTTGCGGGATGGTCAACGACATGACAATGGCTCGTAAGTAAGTTTGACCTCATTTTTCAAACGCCACATACGGTGAATGGGCTTTGGCACCGGCAAGTGGGTCAGCTCCGAATGTTCGTAATTTTCTAACGCGGTGCACTCACATCGATAACCTTTTTATATACGCTTCCTCCGTGCACTTTTTATTTCCTGTTTGTCTACAATATATTGACCCAATTTTGCGAACGTCTGGGACAACTTTTCTGCGGTGCTTTTTTTCCTCTTTCGCTCTTTTTGTGTCCCAAATGCGATCAACGACACAAAGGAATGGAATGCCATCCGAAAATAGAACTTTCTGCGGTGACATTAATAAAAGTTTACTCCATCAGTCTCATTTCTCATCGAACTTTTTTACGTATACTTTTTTCACCATTCAACAAGTGACAGAAGAAAATTACCCGAAAATTCGTCGAGTTTCAGATTTATTTTTCAAATTCGGGCGCAGCGTGAATTCTCGTGGCGGCTCTTCAACGCATCGTACACGAACGTGTACGTGGTTCGTTATTTTCATTAATTAAAGAGCGAAGGTTGGAGTGCCCTCGGGGCGCCCACGGGACTGTGTTAGACGAGCGAATATTAATTCAACTATATAAAGCTCCGAGCGACTTCGTATACGCCCGCGCTTAACTCTCCGACGTTTTGCCAAGTGGTTTGTCGGAAAAAAATTCTTTTCTCCAAACCTTTGGTCCCTTAATTTCCACATTGTGAGAGAAATAAAGGATAAAACATCAAGTACTGAACGAAATGAAAATCAAAGAGGTTTTCCTCCAAATTCTCGGACCAACAGTTAGAACCACCATTGGAATAATATATACATATAGAGATTAAATTATTTTACTATGGCCGGAAATACTGACGATAAATTCAGAACATGAAATATACAAATTGTGGATTTTATTTAACACATTTATTATGATTTTTCAAAAATGGAAAGTATTACAATATTATTACAAATCCATTCTCATGAATATTTAATATGACTGTAAAACATTTTAGCTAAATAATATAGATATCTTTGCGCGTATTTGATAAACTGTTTTATTCGTCTTCTTCTCTTTTCCCTCACTACTTTTTTTGTAAATATTTCGATTATTTTTCAAGATTTCGTTGATTATTTTTTTCCGGTAAACAATGGGATGCTGAGTATTGAGATTTCCGTCCTCGATGTTTTAGTCAATAATATGGGTTTAAATTCAACATTCAAGGGTTCAAAACGTTCTTTGAATAATTCATCGTTACCATAGGGTATCATGACTTCGTTACTTTCATTGTTTTCATCGAATTCCTCGTTTTTGCCGTTAGGGTAATTTTCTTCTTTCACTTCATTAAAATCGTCTTCATCATCTTCGATATCAGGATAATTCTCGTCTTCATCTTCTTCTTCTTCAATAAAATTATTCTCTTCGTCTTCATCATCTTCGATATTAGGAAAATCCTCGTCTTTGGGTAGCACGAATTCCTTGTCAAGAAATTCGTCGAGATGAACTTTCGAAAATTCTATGGGAGACTCTCCTGTTCCTATGGTACTTT